>KV426063.1:25081-109664 GCA_001632375.1 Exidia glandulosa HHB12029 | reverse complement strand
GAGTGACCAACTTATCCGTATTGACGCCGACCCGGGCCGGTTTGTTTGGGATTCTCACCCCGAGTCTTCAGGCTGAGGACAAATCCCGTTTCCTCATCCCTTTTGCCCGCCGTGTGTGAAACTAGGCAAGAGAGCGGGGGATCTGGCGGAGAAAATCCATCAAGTTTGCACCGCCGATGGGCGGGTCCTAGACGGCAGACTTCTCCGGTGTCTTGAGAGACTTCAGGCGTTCGTGCTCGTGCCCGTTTCGTGACAACTCTGCTAACTCATATAGTAGTCATTTTATCGATATCAAAACCTTCGTTGAGCAAGTCAACGCTCTTCAAGGCCTTTCCGGCGCCTGGATCAAGATGTTCGTGGTACCCAACCGCGCGCAAGAGCTCGAGAAACAACTCAGCGATGAGATATACGACTTTCTCGTACGCAGTGTCCCTTGACATGGAATGCAAAGCTAAACTTATGGTTCCTTCTCAGATCGCAGCAACAGTAGAGGCCAACTTGCGGGCGAACGACATTGTGAAAGAGATTAGAAAATCGTCCCGGTACAACGGAGAGGTAAGATTCAAACGGAAGGGAACGTAACCTTCACCGGGTTTCAGCATTCAATGCTCACCTTGAATGTCCCCACAGTTCCGACAGCTGCCGCATGCCGACATCCAGAAGCGGTACGCTGTGATTCGCGAGACCGTTCGCAAGAATAACGACGGGACTGTCATCGAGAAAGTCACGTTTGAGAAAGTCCGTGTCGACGGCGAAATAATGGTCCTCCGAACGGTCACCTCGCCGAACTCCAGTATGCTGGAAAGCACTACACCCTGGTCGGTGCCATACAATGAGAACCTGCTCCGCCGCATTGTGTTCGTCTGCAATGCATCCCAACCTACTGATAGGTCTGACGACTTTACAGCTTGACATCCGCACCGTCCCCGTATCTTGCGCTCTTTTACGGGACCAGCTTGCAGGATTCTCTTGCAAAATTCTCCGTCATCAGAGGTGGTGAGGGACGGGCTGCTTTCTGTCACCCCACCGTCGCTGACCGGTTTCAGGCACCCGCGATCTTCTCGAGTTTGTTCGAGGGCTGGATGAAGCCGATAAGCCCAAGGTTTGCTTGCAAGCAGTATGTGCGGTCGCTCAGTCAACGCCGGTTTGTAACTTCATTGTTCACCCCAGAGGTTGACCGGAGTCAGCCCGATATCTGGAAGTTGGAAGCAGTCTGCGACGTGATCCGGCAGGAGAGTCAGAACACCTTCATGCGTGCTCGATATACTTTCCCTACAGATAGTGCGCACCAGGCCCTCCCTCCTTCTTTGGGCTTCGACTTCGGGAGAGTCATAGTTAACAATCCAGGCTGGGGTCTGGCGGTCTACCATACGCTGAGCCTCTTGATGAAGGCACCGAGTAGTCCGCGGCTTCTTGTGGATCTTCAGCCTGCTCCGGGAGGAGACGTATTTTTGACCTGTAAGGCGTCTTGCTGCTTCGTAAAGCGACTCTGACAAGTGCAGGGTCCTGCTCATACTACTCGGGCGGGTGCCACATCTGGGATAATATCAGGGTGATATTGTCGCAACATGCCATAGAGAGCATCATGTCTGTTTTGGCGTTATCGGAGATGCGTCGCTTTGTATTGACTGATGGCCTCTGTCCGACATGGAGACCTCTGTAAAATGGTCCACAAGTGTACTGGCCATCGTGCTCGAACGAATAAGACTTACCGCTATGATGGCTTGAATTCGAAATAATTATGCTAGCGTGGTTTTGAAGGTCGCTTAGTTCGCCGTCGTGGACACTAGGTTCCCCGCATCCGAGTCTCACCCATTGTAAGCCCCTTCCACATCATGTTCTTGCAGCTGGTAGTCCAAACGAAGGCATGTCTTCACTTAGTGGCCCTCTAGACACGGTCTTGAGCACTGTATCCCGATCCAATGGACACAAATATTCCTATCGATTCATAGCACTAACGAAAAGAAACAGGAAGACCGGTCCTAGTCATTGCTGGAGCTACGGGAACTGTGGATTGGGGGTGATGGAAGGTAGGGCCCAGAATTCGTGACGGTAGACTGCATCGTAAGTATAGACTTGAATGAGGCAGACACACACCGGGCAGACCACGATTCGATACAAGTAGAGATAACACCAGCGAAGAAGAATTTGCGATGTCATTGGGACCTGCGGGAACCAGCAGGATTACATGGCCGTCTGCGAACGGAGCGGAGGGGATTCAAAGGCTCAGTGATCAGTTAGGCCGAGTTCATTACCAGCTGCGCCTAGTTAGTTTGATATCGAAACGGAGACGCGAGGAGCTGACCTGTAATTCTCCGCATGGAGATATACCTCGCTAGCCTCGCTTCGACCCTGCGCCACAAGCCATTGCTCATGTGCCACCGCAGAGCGTACATCGAAAGCAAACTCGTCGGGTCCGCACGCTGGTTGAGGTTTAGTAAGTAAGCAATTCACGGCGAAGGTAAACCTTCGTCTTGCTCACCAACAATGGCGATACGCCCGAGCGTAGCGCAAGCCTCCTGAACAAGTCGACCGAGGTCCGGACGTCCGTTCTTCAAGCCGCCGTCAGGCCCCTTTTCGGGGTCTACCTCCTCGACCTTCTCCCGCGTCACGTAAACGTCAACAGTGACTCCCTCAGTTGGCTCCTGCACGGCCTTGATTGAGCGGTCGAACCATACGAGCGATTCTATGGCATGTGTGAGAATGGGCCAGAAAGACCAGTAACCGATGCGCACCGCCGTCTCTGATGGCCGCGACGAAGTGAATGCTCGCACTATCCCGTTTATTCGCCAAAAGATCCAGGAAAAGAGGAGAGGTGAACGTAGCACCTAATAATCCACGATTAGTCTGGGACACGCAGGAGAAGGGACGAGAAAAGACTTGCCGCTGCCGCCAGCAAGAAACAGGACGCGGTCGAACCGTCTTAGGTCCTCGGCGAGTCCAGAAGCGCCGTACGGACCGTCCACCCACACCCGAACCTTTGCACCATCGTTCCGGGAAGCAATAGCCTTGTCGTACAGGGCCTGAGTCGTTCCGTCGCAAACACGCATTACAAGCTTGAGGTCTCCGCTTTGCCCTCGCAGGTTGGAAACGGTGAAAGGGTGGCTCGTCCCGAAGTGCAGCGGCGGTAACATGAAACGTACGAAGACATGCTGTCCAGGGTTCCAAGTACACGTGAAGACGGAGTGTACGAATATGCGCACAACGAGCATACGGTCTGGGAGGGCACGGATGGTCGCCGTACCTGGCGTGAAGAGGGTGCAGATCAGCCGCACCACCCACGCGATACCGTAGAGCGTCAGAGTTGCCCAGAAGTAGTGCCTGTAGAAGACGACACCGTTTAGCTCACGAGAGAGGCATGCAGGCACGCGTACCACGAGGTTAAGGTCCAATCGCAGTGGATGAACAGAGCCGACATGAATACGCCTGCACATCTGCAGGCACATCGTGATTAGAATGGTGTCGAAGAGACTGAGATTATCATTTACATGAAGTGCACCCTGAAAGCTGTGAGTATGGATGGAGCGCGACGGGTCAGAGACTACTAACTTCTTGAATAATTCGTAGTACGGGTTCCTGAAGACTCCCCATGAGCTTGCGACAAGGATCGTCTGTTGGCCCCGTGAGTAATCGATACATCTCGAAATAGAGTGGGAGCGGGCGAACCTGTGGAACGAGCGCCGCGACGCCAGTCCAGTAGAATGAATTCATCTTCCACTCCATTTGCATGTGCCCGTAGTGGATACTGTTGACGATGAAGGGAAAGGTGTGCACCAGCGACGTGATATCTAAATGTGCATCGGGGTAAATGCCCGACACGAGTCCGGATACGAAGCAGAAGACGAACACATGATAGTCGCCGACCAGCGATGGAACACCTTGGTCGGTGTCAAGCAGCGATCAAGGAAAGGCGATGTCAGAGCGCACCTGCAGGCGTTCGTGCGATGTGCGAGTGAGTAGGCCGATGATGTTGATTTTCGTCGCAAAGGCACTGTACGTGGGATGAATCAGTCATAGTCCGTCCAACGATATCAGCTCGACGCACATCATGAACGGCATGATTGCAATGGAGATCCAGCCACTGCGCGTCGCGATGGGAGGCGAGTCTCCCATGCCGGGATTGGCCCAATAGTACGGTTTGGCAGCGAGCATCAGCACTGCGAGGGCGATGAGAGCTTGCGCTACACAAGGGAACATATCGCGCTTACCCATCGTGAAGATGAACAGTACGAGCACGGAGGCGATGGCGGCCAGAGGAGGCGAGTTCCAGCCAAATGCCGCAACACGGAATTGCTTTGACGTCGTCCACGCAGACAGGCCCACAATCCGGTCAGACACTGTCGGCCGATTCGTCTTGTCGGCCCTAGGCAAGGTGAGCCCCGCAGCCTTGAACCGGTAAGTACGGAGCGTACGGTGCCCACTTATGTAGTGCCCATGAGCCCCATCGTAAGGCCGCGGCGAGAGCGAGCGCCGTGCAGAAGAAGTAGATCGTCGTCTGTCCGTAATCGATATCCGCCTGGTACCACTAGAAATCGATCGCGTCAAGTCCCGTTCAGACCAACCTCGAGCACGTACGTTGTGCCAACGCGAGCGCACGAGCATCCATTCGTCCATGGTCATACGCTCCGGATCCCATTCCCCAGGATCGCGGCTCGATTGCCAGAGCACGGGTTGTGTAAGCCAGGACATCCTCCAGTCAGTCGAGGGGGAGCAGGGAGAAGGGCTGACGGGCAAGCGGGCACAAAGAAAGCAAATATGTATAAAGCGGCATGTCCATAGGGTACAAAATGTGAGGACCCGAGAACCGCGACAACCTGCGCAGCATCACTTTCGCCGAAGTTCGCACGGAAGACGCCACGCTCATCGCTACCGGAGGGGTATGACCACGATCTCCCATGTCGCGAAGTACCTCAGGCTACCCACACTGTTGCCAGCACCCAGGATTTGAAGTAATAGTTCGAGTAGCCAGGTTTGAGCGTCCTGCGAGACCTTGGCATAGAAGAAGAGAACAGTGGAGACGGGCCCAGCTTTCACGTTGCCGTGAGACGTCGTCGTCAGGGATCCGGATCGATCTGTCGACGCCGGGGAGTTATGCTGGATGAGGGAGCCTCGGGCGCCGTGCTCCTGCCCAGCGTTGCGGATAATTGGGCCTGGGCATTCTTGGCGGCACGACCCCGGGCGACGCAAGGCACATGCAGTGGACCCCGTGAACCCCGTCGACGGAAGCGAGGACTTCATGGCATCATCCACGAGAGTAGAGGAGAAGATAGTGCCAGACCGTCGTGTAGGTCGTACACTGGCGAGACGAGGACGCAGCGAGGAGCCAGAGACGGTGTGAGCAAGGAGTGCAGGTATCGAACGGGCGACATGCCGCGGGTATCAGCCTTGTAGCGGTGACGCAAAAGACAGCGGCGAACGTTGGTTGGCATGAGCGAGCAGCAGGTGCTTGGATACCGTGACTTCAAGAGTACGCTGATGAGGGTGGAGGATATGGGGATGAAATATAAGCGCGAGAAAAACGCAAGAGCTAGTCGTGTAGTGAGACGAGGGAGGGTGAAAGACGAAGAGGCGCGGGGTTGTAAAGACCGCAGCGGCTTTATAGCTGAGCGATTTTCGCCGTGAGGCTTTTTCGCTGCGTTCCGGCCGAGCCGGCAGATATACCTCTCACATAGAGCTGCACTCCTCAGGCGCTCTCGACCTCATGTACATACTTTACTGCACACATATACGGCTATATGCTCACTGGCAATGTGGTATGCGCTTGCGGCTTCGTGGACACTTTCAGGACTTTTCAGGGTTCCTCCCAAATTTCTCCCCATTCACTGGTATTCAGGGTCGACGTTTCTTGACCCCTTCAAGTTGTTAGTTTTACACAGCGGCTATCTCAGCGCTACAACGACTGCTTGAACCAAGCGACAGTAGCCGCAAACGCCTCTTCCTTCGCCTTCCTCACCACCTCATCCTTCGGGTCCCCCCTTGCCGCAAACCCATGCCTACACCCCTTCCAAAACTTCCTCTCATAGTTCTCCCACCCCTTCATCGCCTCGTCAACTCGCGCCTGAAGGTCCATCGGGAACGAGAAATCATCCTCGCAGGAGACGACGAGGACTTTCGCCTTCGAGACGGACCGGAGAGTGACGAAGTCTGGGACGTCAACGAAGCCTGGGTGCGCGATGACGGAAGCGACGACAGTGTTGGCGATGGCGAGGTCTAGGGAGCAACGGCCGCCAAAGCAGTAGCCCGTAGATCCTTCACGACGCCGTCAGTGGTACGACGAGAGAGAGGGGGAAGTTGCAAGACACAAACCGAGAGTCGTGATTCCGCGCTCCTTGATACCCGCAATGGCAGCGTCGAGAAACGGGCGCGTAATCTCCATTGAGTGCTTCGGGACCCACACGCTATTCACGTGGTCGAACTGAGAGTGCGGACGGGGTGAGCGGTGAGAATCATAACTAGCTACTGGTATTTGAGCACGTACCCCCAGGGTAGCCATCATCTCCTGGGTAACAGGGTCCCCGTTGAAGAGATCCGGGACGTATACCTGTGTTCATAGCATATGATGAGAGTGAAAGTGCTCGATGGACGATGTTCTTACTTGATATCCTGCTCTCGCAAAGTCGTCGGCCTGGATGTATTAGCTGTCTAACACACGAAGCTTTGCCATGACGCACCAGAAGCTGGGAAGCCGTAAGCTCTCGCGCAGTAAATTCATGTGCTAAGGACGGTGGTCATACCTGGTTGTGCAGCGCAACATGCCCGAATGCATCTGTGACAAGGACAGGCGCAAACAACTATGAGCCCGCGCCTCCAAACCAGATCAAGATACGCACCGGTGAGAAACAGGACGGCCTTGGTCTTATCGTACTCGCATCCCGACGATGGTACGCTCACGTACGTATCCACGCCTCCAATCGACTCGATAGTGCCGACGGGAGTGCCTTCATGGCGAGCTACGACAACGCAGTCCTTGCAAAGTGCCATTCGATCGTTGGCAGGTAGGTCGGGTTGTTGGGTCACCGTAGATGGGTCAGGCTTATATACGGCAATGTGACGAGATGGCGCTTACCATCCGGCCGCGGACTGGATGCAATTGCGGCAAGATGGGATTTACAGTACATGCAATACCAGCGTTGACGAGACACATTCCCCACTCGTTCAAGAGGGGTAGAAACAACTCGCGATAGGCATCTCCATGTAACATGTTGCGCAACGGCAAAAACCAAGTACATCCTATTCCGATTTTGCGAAGGCAGCCTGGAACGCTTCAATCATACCCTGCGCGCCATTCGGACCCATCGCTCGCCTCAAATTAACCTCCGAAATAGCAGCCCATTTAGCAGCCACCTTCCCCACCTCCTCCTCATACTTCGCAATCCCGCCGTCCAAATCCCCTCCTTCATGTGCGTCGAGAATCACAAGCCCAAGCTGCCACCCAGCATACATAGCCATATTCGCGCCCTTGCCCGCGAAAGGGCTCATGAGATTCATCGCGTCGCCGAGGAGCGTGACGCCCTTGCGATGTGGCCAAGTGTGTCCGACGGGAAGCGTATACATCGAGCGCATGTAGACTTTCTTGTCGTCTGCCAGTCCTATGAGGTCGCGGAGCCATGATGCCCAACCGTCGAATTGCGATACGAGGTACGGGATAGCGTTGGACGGGTCTGGGAGCGCGTTCTCCTGGTCGTTACTGTTACTGAGGAACGCGCCGATGCGGAGTCCTCCATCGCCTGTACGTGCAGCAGCGAGCATCTTGCCATCGTCGTACGCCAACGCCGCGCCCTTCCCCACGCGCGCCATGAGCTGGGGATGTTGGGCAGCTACGTCCGGCCCGCAGGACAGTTCGACGCCCGTCAAGCCCGTGTACTGCAGCTGCGCATCCGACACGAGAGAACGTACGCGCGAGCGTGCACCGTCCGCGCCGACGAGTAGATCCACAGTCGTCGTATGCCCGTTCGCGAAAGTAATCTCCCACTGCTTGCCGACTGGCGCTGCCGAAACGAACGCGTGTCCCCACCTGATGCACCCCTCCGGCGCGCCATCGAGTAACACCTGCCTCAAAACGCTCCGATCAATCTCCGGACGTCCAGCACCCTGCTGCGGTGGGGCGTGGCGGAAGAGCACCTCGCCGCTCTTATCGGTGACGAACAGCTCCTCCGCCTCCGGCCTCGAATGCTCTACAAACGCGTCCCACAGTCCCGCAGCCTTCATAGCCGGTTGTCCCGTATCATCGTGCAAATCCAACGTTCCGCCAATATGGAAGCGGCTGGCGGGCGTTTCGTCGCGCTCGTAAAGTGTCGCTGGGATATTGTGCCGCGCGAGAACGTTGAGAAGAGTCAGTCCGCCCGGACCTCCGCCGATAATCGCAATACGCGGAAATTTGGAAGCGGCGGTGGTGGACATTTTCGCGCGTACTAGTGACCAAGGCGGACGGCGCGTTATATATCGCCTCACGGCCGCGGCTGCTTGTGTCGACATGGGCTTGTGACGGCGGGAGGCATACGCAGCCATCCATGCCGAGTGATCGACCAAGTGCAAATGTAAATTTAGACGGCGGGAGGTCACATGACGAGCATGAAGTCGTGCGCACTCCGGTTTTATAGCGACAGACGTCGAGTTGCGTGGCAAACTATTACAGGCTGTTAGTACTACTGTCCACATCCAAAAGACCAGAAAAAAACAAACAGGATAGATCGAGCGCGAGAGAGCAATTGCAATACACAGTCGTGGGGAATGCGTGACGAGTCGTGTTTCACTTGTTATGGTTCATGTTCTGCAAGACGACGACCACGACGACCACGACGATGATGATCACGACGACGACTGTGATCCAGAAGCAGATCCACCTGAGCTTGCGCGCGCGCCGCGCATGGTCGACGGCTGTCACGACTTCTTTGTGGCCCTCCTCCACGTTGTGGTCGATGTCCTGAGCGTTGGTACCTATAGCGTTGACCTGCTCGTCCTGCTGCTCCACCAAGAGCGACATCTACAGGACGGGGTAAGTTCACGTATAGATAGACGGGAGAAGACGTACGTCCTGGACGAGCTGCGCGAGCTCCGTCAACGTCTTCTCAATCTTTTTGATATCCGCGTGCCGCGCCTGTACTTCGCGGTACGCCGCGCGCGAGTCACCATAGCGGTTCGAGCTCATCAACTGCAACACGATTAATATTAGCGAAACGGCACGGCGAACGCACTGAAGTACCCACAGCCTGCGAGAAGATCTGGCCTCCGCCCTCGTCGCTCACCACTGCGCGCACTTCCTCTGGCGTAGCGTCGGGCTTGACGATCTTGAACTGGCGCTCCATCCGCTGACGGTAACGTGAACGGCTCTGCTGCTCTGCCTGCTGGTAATTCTGTAGCGCTTCTACGAACCTGCTCTTCACAAGCGCAATCTACGAGTACGCACATGTCAGCAGCTCGACGCATAACCAGACCGTGACACTCACCTGCTGCTTCTTCACCTGCGCATCACGCCCACTGCCACCCTGGCGTTCCAGGGCCTGAATCCTCCGCTTAAGCGCGCCCGACAACTGACTCTGCTCATCGGCCAACTGTTCAAGCTGCTGCTCATTCCGCTGCGCCGCGCTATCGTCCAAATTGTTCAACGAGCGAGTCTGGAGGTCTGCTATAGCAGCGACATTATCGTTGTAACGTTTCAGGTCGTCCTGGATGCTCCCAATCTGCCGTAGAGTTCCGAGTCAGCGTTAGGAACAAGGGCTGGCACGCGGGGCGCACCTCAGCGTAGAACGCGCTCAAGTCGTCGCCGCCGCCGTTCCCGGCATATGACTGCTGTGGAGTAGTATAGGCCGACGGGCGCGAGCTCATCTCGTACGAGCCGCCGTCCTGCTGAGCATACGGGTTCGCACGCCGTGGCTCGTAGTCGCCACCGCCGCCGTACGCGCTCTGCTGTTGACCGTACGCATTAGAGCTGCACCAGACATAGCCTGTCAGCGTGTATAGCAGAGTACGGAAACGACCACGCACTCGTTATACCCGCCGCCGCCGCCCTGCTGCCCGGCCTGCGCGACATGAGTTACGTGGTCAGAGCCAAGCCGCCCAGGACGCACCCGGAGCTGCGCTAGTCTATCCCTGTTCGCCAGCGCGACGCGTTGTTCACCGGTAGCTCACCGGTGTTGAGCAGAGTTTGGGGATAGACGCCGCGGGCAGGTCAGGTTTTGTACTGGGAACGGCGGTGCACTCAGATGCTGCGCAACACAGGAAGACACGCAATTGGGGAGGTGCTGCGCGTCGGCGGCGCGTATAATACCGTGTCATTATCCATATGCAAAAAGGACGCGACAAAGCGAGAGATGGGGGGACTCAGAACTGGGCAATGATGGAGAGAGGAGCAAAATAATGGAGGGAGCAGCAGCAGCAGCAGCGGGAATGTGTACGTATGGAAGGCACATGGACATCAACGAGGGTGCGTGGGCGTGTGCATCAGAATGGGGAGTAAGGAGAGGTCGTGAATGTCTACGAGCTGGTGTTGTTGTTGTTGTTGTTGTTCGTCTTGATCTCCCACGGCTTGACGGTGAAGAGGACGACGAGCACGATGACGATGATGATAACGACGCTGATCCAGAAGCAGATCCAACGCTTCTTGCGTGCCCCGCGAGCGCTGTCCACCGCCTTCTCCGTGTCCTTGTACCCCTGCGTCACGTCCTGGTCAATATTGACCGCGTTGTTCTGGATCACGTTGATCGTCTCGTCCTGCTGCTCCACCAACACCGACATCTGCAACACGGAGCAGTTTAGCAAGAGACGGATACGGGCAAGGAGGGTACGTACGTCTTGGAAGAGCTGCGCGAGCTCCGTCAAAGTCTTTTCGATCTTCTTGATGTCCGCGTGCCGCTCTTGCACTTCGCGGTACGCCGCGCGCGAGTCGCCATAACGGTTCGAGTTCATCAACTGCACCGTCGTCAGCGCGGCCTCAAAGCGAAGTGTTATGCACTCACAGCTTGCGAGAAGATCTGACCGCCGCCCTCGTCGTTCACGACCGCGCGCACTTCCTCCGGCGAGGCGTCCGGTTTCACGATCTTGAACTGACGCTCCATGCGCTGCTTGTATTTTGTGCGGCTCTGCTGCTCGATCTGCTGGTAGTTCTGGATCGCCTCGACGAACTTGCTCTTCACGAACGCCGTCTGTGACAGCGTCAGATCGTGCACGGGGCGAATGCGGAGAGCAATGACGCACCTGCTGCTTCTTGACCTGGCCGTCACGACCGCTGCCGCCCTGACGTTCGAGGTCCTTAATGCGCCGCTTGAGCGAGCCGGACAACTGACTCTGCTCGTCCCCGAGCTGGACGAGCGACTGCTGGTTCCGCTGCGCCGCGTTATCGTCCATATTATTGAGCGAGCGCGACTGCAGGTCCGCAATAGCCGCGACGTTGTCGTTGTAACGCTTAATGTCGTCTTGGATGTTTCCAATCTACTCGAGTGGATGAGACCATGCGACAAGTGATGGCTGTCTGTTAACGCACCTCGGCGTAGAACGCGCTCAGGTCGTCGCCGCCGCCGCCGTTCGCGGTCGCATAGGACTGTTGCGGGGTGCTGTACGCCGACGGACGCGAGCTCATCTCGTACGCTCCACCGTCCTGCTGGGCGTAGGGGTTCGCACGACGCGGCTCGTAGTTGCCGCCCTGCTGGCCATATCCTTGCTGCTGCTGACCGTAGCCTTGCTGCTGGCCATAGTCCTGCTGCTGGCCGTAACCGCCCTGCTGCTGCTGGTAACTGGACACAGCGTCAGCCCGTCGCCAGCGTTTCAGCCGCCCGCGACGCACTCGTTGTAACCGCCGCCGCCGCCGCCGTAGCCTGGGCCGCCTCCACCTTGCTGCTGAGCCTGCGCGTGGTTAGAAGCCATCACGAACGCAGGGTCGACTGCAGCGTGCTCACCCTCAGTGCTGCGAGTCGGTCCCTATTTGCCATGGCGGTCGTGTGCAAGTGAAGGGTATAAGGAATATAAAATGCGCCGGTTTGTCAACGAGCAACGAGATTGAGCCACAAGATGGAGTTGCGTGGTCGTGCAAGGTCAAGTCTGTCCCGAATCGAAATCCCGGCTCGGTAAACGGGTAAAGGGAAAGGAAGCTGTGCGGAGTTGTATCAATTTGATCGCTCTCCATGCCAGTGAGCCCATCCTCCTGAAATTTCAGAACCAGACGTTACACTACCTGCTTCAAGTTCAAACCGAGAGTTGGACGAGCTCTTGATTCTAGCTCTCTGGGTATTTGCACTTGCTCACTTGCTGGACCCCTTTCACGAGCACCACGGTGATTCTGTCGAATAGATTATCAGACCTGGATCGAAGCGTCAGCATTGCTGAACATGGCTTGGCTTAGCACGACCGAAGGGGGTGCGCAAATCCGATGCGTCGCGTCTATCCACGGCGTGCTGCGCGACAGCGGAGCGGCACTTGTCCGCTCATCGCATGCTGCGGCCATTGCCAGTGGACCTCAACAGCAGCATTCTATCTGACATCAACAAGGAAAGGAGGGAATAAACTAGGAATATCCGGCGAAGGAAGGTATGATGAGGGAGGCCTCCGCCGTTGACGGAGCATGCCACGGCCACTTCACGCTCGAGATGGCTACGCAACACCAGAGTGGATGATTATTAGCATGCGTAACGAGGGTTGCTAAAGGGCACTGCAAAAGAGCTGCAGTATCTGTTCTCGACCGACACGCAGCTGCTTAAGCTACGCCGTAGGATTTGCAACTCACGGCGCGCGCATAGTGGAAGAAGCGGAGCGCTGAGCGTACATGACGCCGCCTGACGCCGCGCGGGATGCGCGCGAAGGGTAGAAGTCGCCGAATAGTCAATGGAAGCAGAAGAAGATGGGCAAGGCAGTCTGTGATGCGATTGCGCGAGGAAGAACGACTCGATGGGACGGACACGCGCGAACTTGAAGGAACAACGACATGCGCCCACTACACCGTCCAGCAGCAATTCACGTCCAGGACAGCGTGCACACACCGATAGAAACATCAAGGGCCAATGTGCTTGCAGAGCGCGCTGCAGGGAAAAGTCTATATCACGTGACCAAGGTTGAACGGAATGAACCAGGAGAGGTGCGTGCGAGTTGACGACCTGCAGACGAAGCCAGACCGCGTCGATGACAGAGAAAGACAGAAATATTGCAGAAAGAGACCGAGACATACGATGTGGAAGCGAGCGTTGAGGAGCGTACCAGCAGAAATTCAGTCGAAAATGCCCGAAGCAGAGCGAAGTCGCGTGAAGACCTTTTTCACGGGTGAGCACGGCCCGTCTTGAAGGCACGTGGTATGGACTAGCACGTGTTGGACGTCAGCGTCGGTATGGGGGATTTGGACGATGGTGGGCCGGGAAGAGAAGCAAACACGGCACCAGTTTGCTTCCGTTCGAGAAATTGTAACTTACCCGACTTCGGCGAGAACTGGACAATTGTTATTTCTTCTATGCGAGCAGAAATCTCATTTCAATAAACCAAGCTCTTGTTGCTCTGGGTTCAGGCGAAGATGGCTGCGGCGGCAGAAAAGCGCCGACGCGAGCCTTTGTGCCCTCCTTCACTTGTCACGCACCCTCGGACTTTCTCTTCGCCATTCGCCACGTTTACTCATCACAAGCCCGCACTGTGTGGCAATGGGAGTCCCTAGAGCGGCCGAAAGTAGCGGCCACGCGACCCCTCGTCCTGTAACATTATCGAGAATTCCAGCGCAATGTTTCGAGGACCTCCCTTCTCGCTGCTTTCCGTGCTTCTTCTCTGCCTGTTTCCCCAATCCATGCTACTTCTGTGCCTCTATTTTAGATAGAGTCAGGCAGCATATGGTAACACCATATGCGCGGGGTCAAGCAGTCCCGCCTTCAATCGGCATATTTCTACGAGATGATCTCCACCGGTCCCCGCTCTATCGCCTCTCTCAACAGGATCACTGTAGAAATTGGAGACTGAAGCGCACACTCCACTATCTCACGCTTTCCGGCGCCTCGCCGGACCTCATAGGACGGTGGATGCATGAAGTTGAGGTCGGCGCTACTAGTACGCGGTCTACAGGTCTCCCGAGTTCTCGAGCTCCACGCACCGGTCTAGCGTGTGTTGCAGCTTAATGACTGCCGCGCGTGTCGACTGTCCGCAGATCGGGATTGCCTCAGGCTCGAGGCATCCAGGGTGCAAGCAGTCGGCGCTCCGCGGCTCGCGTTCTCTCCGGACAGAGATCTTCCTCGCGGAGACAGCTTGCAAATGGTTCAAGGTGATCAACGCTGAAGGACCTCGTACCATTCTGAAAGTGTTGGTGGCTTAACCCCTGGTCTCCTGTACATGTACCACCCTCGTTTGCTAACTGGACATGGCGCCGCGTATCTTCCGAGCCCGCAGTGGTGCACTTGCGCTCTGTGGCTAAGACTGCATCATACGCAGCCTATGAGATGTATGTCCCCTGACGAGCCACGGCACATCGGTGCGCAGACGCGTGGAATGTTTGTCGAGTACGATCGTCGCAGCCAGAACGGGCAGTTACACGCAAATCTATGATGGAATGCTGTGGTTGTGGTTGCACGGACAGGTGGAGCACAATGAACGATTGCGTCGAGGGAACTTGCGCATGCTGGTCGATCGATTGGAGTACCTGTAAGAGATCGCAGCCGCGGCGTCAGTAAGAATAAAGACAGTATTGGGTACTCTGTATACAGTGGTGGCTCTCAGCAATGGCTTACCTCAGACCAAGCTCAGTTAGAACAGTTGCGCCAGATGGTCCAAAATACCAACTTCGTCGCGCCGCGGAGCCCAGTCCGGAAGAAGCATTGCGCAATGTTACGATCTTCCGAGTCAACACCCGCAAGTAGAGGGACATGTTAAACCCCAACTGAACATGCACCACATCGCTGACGCAAAAGGTAGAACGTACGTGCCGCGGACAGAGAGTAACAGGACCGGAGGAGAACGCGATAGGATGGACTTAGCCGCTCCACTGTGCGCAATCTTATCGCCTCGCGGCATAGGGATCGTAGCCTTCGTCATGATTTTGCATCGGCACAGTAGCCAGGCCTGTCAGATGCATCGGCTGAGTGCTAAGTGGCGCTGCTGTACGTATGGACGTTGAAGCTCAGAAGCGGCAGTAGTACTCTGAGCCTACAGCTTGAGCTGCCGGGAGTCATGTCAAGATGCAATATTAGGACGACAAGGAGTGGCGACTTCAAGCGACTGAGGCACACTGGCAACAAGATTCGACGCAATTTCGACATTACGCCACAGACTCCGTGAGCAGCTGTCACCGCATATTCGTTTGCTGCTCCAGTACAGGAGCTCAGGTTGGAGGCGAACCTCGACTAGTTGAGACTAGCTGTCCCGCCTCGAGGCCAGCGCGAGGCAACTCCACAAGTTGTATCAGTTCGGATATGCTCGAAGCGTTGCCTGAACTTGTTATTATTGCTCACGACGAGTTACGAAGCGTCAGTGCTGTACAATTTCCCTTACCTCCCATGTTATGAAACAGTTTGCACGACGTGGTTACACTATCCGTCTCAATCTCCATTACAGTCGAAGCTGTCTGGGAGCTGTCCACTCTTTGCAGCCCTGGCAGGTCTCACCGCGAAGCTCAGGGATCCGGCAGAGGCATTGAGCATGACATCACTCTCCCATAATGCTAAGGGAGCTGGGGGCGGAAGCCGAGGACTTTCTCGTATGTTCCTGCTCCTCATGAGCGCGGCCTCGTGGCCTCCTGCGCATGCGGAGCAAGCTGTGCGAATATCCCGCGCTGGCGCGCTCAGAGACCCGGTCGTCGAGTGGGGTAGTGGATCTTGAAGAAGCTGAGACGGGTGTTGCTATCTCAGGGCGCCGTACTGAGAGGGTGCACAGACTGAGACCGCGAACGTTCTTGACACATATTCACTCTGAGGATGTGAGAAAACGGTGCCGCTTTACGCGACGGGATCAGTGGATTCGGTCACCCGTCTAGCGGATCTGTGGCTGTGGAGGCTTCCTTCGCTTGAGTTCCGGCATCTTTATTGGCGGACGTTGCCGGCCGGGCGCACGCGAAGCAATCCCGCCTCCTCGACCGCGAGCGCCTCATCCCCACCAATCTCGGGGCTCCACACACTCCCACGCGAACTTGTGCATTTTCTCCAGACGGTTTCCCCACAGATGGTCTCGCGTTCGACCCTCAAAGCGGACTGCATGTTATGGACAATGCTGACGACGTCACAGCGTGAAATGAAACGAGGTCATTGGGACGCACGCAAGACGCCGGTCGAGACCCACGTATCCTGGGATCGACTGCACCAGCGCCTGGAGCTCCAGGTCCGTCGGAGCTTGTTGGTTCTTGAGCTTCTTCGGAGGAGTGGACCCGTGTACACCTGTGATGACATTTCCCAGACGCGCCACTGTCGATTCGAGATAAAGGCCGACCGCGCGTTGACGTGCCCAAACCCACCCCCTCCCTCACGTTAACCCCCCTCTCACGCGTCCTTCCCTGACAGCGCGAGCATCCAGCCGCGTTGTTGGCAGGCGTGTATTTAATCCTTCGCCCTTCCTCCTTTCAGACCTCTTTCCTCAAGTCTTTCGACGCTCGCACACCTTTGCCGCTTCAGAGACTCCTTCGCTCCACCGCGTCCGTAACCCTTCGATCTTCATGCCCGACGTCTCTCACGCCCAGCACGCAACTGTGAGTCGTCCCTCACCGTTTCTCATGTGCGGGAGCTCACCTATGGGTTCAGATGCCCGCCACCTACTCTCCACGATCCTCACGCCACGCGATGCCCCGTACGACGGCCTCGCGCTCACCATCTCCCGACGACTTCAACTTCGAACGTTTCTTCCGCAAGTTCCCTCTCGATTCTCCTGTCGCACGCTACCTTTCCGAGCTCGACCTCGAGCAATTGCTGCGCAATCTCGAAGTTGCGGCTACCCCGCTGGCCTCCTTACCGTGCTACTGCCGAGCTGAGACTCTGCGAACACGGGAAGCTCTCCAACGGGAGCTCAAGACGCTCGACGAGGCGTTTGCTGCCATCGAGCACCACGGCGTGGACTTCAGCGCACTGCGTTCTGACCTGCGGATGGCCCGCGGAAAGCTTGAGCGACGCATACAAATGGACGACGAGTGGTCCGCGCGCGAGTCCGCCGGCCCGTCGAGCCCTACTACGTCCTCGCCTTCGCGGCACTATCACAGACACACGCAGTCCGATCCTGGCCCGTCCGTGACGCCTTATGGCGCGCAATACAGCCCCTCCTCGTCCCGGTCGTCGACGTCGTCCGTGCGCAGCGCTCCAGCAGCGCTGCCGCCCCGCGACCCAGCACGATATTCACCACCAGCAGGCCTGGTCACGCGCAGCATGTCGATGAACGCCGCGCCTTCGTATCCGAGCCACGCGCTTCCGCACGCAGCGTACGTGCACGCAGGGCATGCCCAGTCGACTGGTGCTGTGCCCACGCGAGCCGTGCACTACTATCACCAGTAAGCGACCGCGTCGCTTCCGGCGGTCCTTGCGCACGCTTTTCGCGATGCCTAGTGCGCCTGCTCGGACGCCTGGCGCGGTGGCGCCCGGCGCATCCAGCGCTCGGTCGCTCAAACTCGATAACACTCCCCTCTTCGACACTCATAGCCCGTGTCTTTCTTGCTGTACAAATTTGGGATGGAGATGCACCTGTAACTGGGCTTGATGCCCATCCATGAACCCTAAACACCTCTACGCGTATGCACAGTGTACATACCATGCTAGTCCGTGTCCCGCGAGCTCCTCGCCGGGCAGCGCCCTGGCTTGAGTTGAGCATGCACATGAACCCATGTCGCCCGCACAGTAATTGAATTGCAATGTTTGCAGAACATTTGGATGAGCGAAGCGCGGTTGAAGATTCAGGCGCTCGTGCCTCGAGGTTGCCGGGTGTGACGAGTGCGAACGTGGCTTGCGAATCCTTGACTTTCCCTGAGGATAGCCGCCAATTCCCTGGTGCAGCATGCTTCCAGCGGTCGGGCATACCCTGAGCCGTATATCTGCCATTGCTCAAGGAAGTTATTGCTGATAAGGAGCAAGGCCAGCGTCAGACATTGCGCAACACCCGGCCCTCAGATCTGATTCAGCGAGATGGCAGACTGTCATTGGAACGATGAAGAGGTCGCGGCGAAACGGTTCTGGCTATAGAAGACAGGCAGGGCGGACTCCCAGGGCGCATGTGGTATCGAATGAGGTGAAGCGAGAGCACATTTCGGGTCGCGTGCGTGCGTCGCACGAGCCGTTCGTGATCGCCTGCATTGCAATCCGGGGCTTCGAGAGAAGACCCAGAGCGTCAATTGAATCCTAGGCTTCGAAGACGACTCGTCGCGCCAACTGTGCCTGCCCCTGGTCCTAGGGGGGCTCAGTTCCCCTGTCGGTGTAGAGGTCAACCGGTGCCAACCAGAGCGAATCGGACAGCATCCAGCAGCTAGACGCAAGGCATAGGTGTGGTCTGCGGTCTCGGGCGGCCATAAGCAAGCGAGTCGTTGATCCATAAGAGGAGAAGCCTGTCATCCTGCGGACAGCTTGACAGTCCTAGGCTCCGTGACGTGAAAGGGGGTTGCCCAAACTGTGCATCCAAAAAACCCGTGCTCGTGACCCAGCTGGGCTGGCGGTAGGTTCAGCGCAGGAGCGCAATTTGAGCTCGGATCCAGCTGCGAATTGAAATGCGCAAAGCTTGAATACAACGGCAAGTGCAGGTGAATGAGAAGTGCGACCGGTACGTGGACTGGCACAGACGCTGAGGCTGAACGCCTAAACACCGCTGAAGCACAAACTACTGATGTGCTCATGCTGAACCTGGTCGAAACACGGCCTCTCTGCAAGGCGCGACGCCCTGGACACTTCGAAGACGGGTCTACCATAAAGAGGTGCGCGGCGTGAGTGGAAAAGCCGGAAGCACAGATCCGACTCCGAACTTCGTCGTTTCGCCACGTCCGCCGCACAAAAGGCTACCTCGGGTTGTAGTAGTGCAAGAACGCCAGTCTATGTGTCATTTGCCCGTGCGCTGATTGAAACTGCCCAGAATACCCGTATAACGTGACATTGTCCTATGAAGTGTCTAGTAAACGCTGGTGAGACGCAGCATTGAGTACTTAAGGAGATGTCGCAGCGCAAGCAGACTGATATAATGTAATATTCAACTGGTTGTGATACTACATGGATCGTCCGAGTATTCCAATTTTATGCCGATGGGCTCGGCACGATAATTCTATTGATGAACCCCGTTTCTCGATGAACCCCCGGGCTCCCCGTTGCGGTGCTGGCATCCCCGTTCAACGAGCGAGACTAAGGATGATTGAGGCTGTGCGTGTCATGGTGGTGGCAGCGCTGACATCCAGTCTAATACCACGGAGTCGGCGGCGACCCTTCGCATCTGCTCGCCTCCACTCTTGCACTCGGTTTTTTCTACCCTGGGGACTCCACCCGTGCGTCCGTGGCTACGTCAGTCACTGCTTACTATACACTGTGGATTGATCCTAGCGATGCAGTCGCTTGTTGGTGTCACGGTGGCTACGTTGACGCATGCGCCTTCCGCCGCAGAAGCTACTGTACGTACTCGTGGCTAATTGCCTAGAGACCTACAACGAGAACTAAGGCTATGTGCGTTAAACGGGACTTTTCGGCCTCGAAAGTTGACTACACTGGAGCTCTCAGCAATGTACAATCTGAGACAATCGTAAGGGCGGCCCCGTGAGGCGCCCAGGTGTCAAAAGCTCGATCTGCACTTAGCTTCAGGGTGGTCGAGGTGTCAAACCCTGTCGAACTGTCGAGGAATGGGGCTCTCTATCAGGATGTGAGAGTCGGGTCAGGGTTCCTCTATAAACCCGGATTCATCAATAGAATCATCCGGCTCGGCAGTCGCCATCAAAATTTCCGTCTCTCGACCACGCTCGGCGACCACCCAACGACCGACAGGATGAAGCGCGCCGTCGGTAAAGAGCAACGAATATGGCCTGTGGTCGTATTCTGACATGTGGTTGCTCCCCACGTGCATTGGCAATGCAGGCTTTGGCCCCGTTCCTGCTGTCGACCACCATTAGACCGGGTATCGAGCTTTAATGCACGAAGATCCTGACCTTTCCACCCCCTTGCGACGTTGGAAATCCTGCTGTTCGTTGCGCGACCTGCAGCGCTTGCGTGGCCTTTTGTGCTCCCCGATTCGGAATCCGATGCCTCCGTGTTGTCGGCCTGACAGCCGGGATTTTTCGCACAAGACTTGGACTCAGCCACATACGTTGTCTCAGCGCTCGTTGCTGTCCGCATCTGCCCCGTCCTCGCATCTCCTCTATCATGCCTCCAACGCGTAAAGGGGCTCGCGCTGCACCTACTCATGCGGCCAACACTGGCGCACAGGCCGCGCGCAAAACTAAACCACCGAAAGCGGCGTCGTCTTCCGCTGCTAAACCTTCAGCGTCTACCTCCGCACCTGCAGATGTTTCCGCTCAGGTGCAGGCCCAGGCAGCTGGCTCGGTCCAGCGCGCGACGCGCTCGATGGTCAAAGCACAACCTACACTGCTCGTCGAAGGCCCGTCTAATCCTCAACCACGAAAGCGGCGTCGCGCGACAGAACAGGCGCACGACTACGCAGTGGTCGATCAAGACGACGGCACTCTTGACGAAGCTCGAAGCCCATCTCCTAAGCGGCGCCGAACCTCTTCCGACCGCGACGAGCAGGAGATGGTTATCGACCACTTGACTGACGAGGAGGTTGACGCTGTCGAATACTTGCTGCCGCTTTCAGGCTCCCTTTCTCCTCCACAGACACGGTTGGGCGCTTTCGCAGCAGCCCTTGCACCTATACTGCCGCCGACTGAACCGCCAGCGCGCGCAAGCACCCTTGACTGTCTGCCCGACGAGCTGCTCGACACCATATTCTGGTACACCGCTGGAATCGCCCACCTCAAGCTCTTTGCTGTTGCCAAACTCTCCCATCGCATGCGCAGGCTTAGCATTGCGCACGCGTACTCGAAAATCGACCACCCTTTAAGCGTGTGGCAGACGCAATCGCTGTTTATCGCGCTCCTACGGTTCACAAACCTCGGCAGGTGGATTCGTGTCCTTGACGCTGCGATGCTTGGTTTCAACGAGGTCAACTTCAAACTCTTTTACGCCGCGATAGGTCGATGCCCGAACATCGAGGTCCTCAGTCTACCTCAGGGCACCGACGACGACAAACTCGACGTGATTCTGCCGAAGCTGCGCATGCTGAAGATCCCGAAACATGCCCCGATGAACTTCATCCGACGGCACCCGGGTCTGACGATGCTCAGCGCGTCGTTCGAGGCGCGCAACCTCAGGCCGCACCGCTATGGTCCTGGCGTACCGCTGGAGTACCTGAAGTGCAACCATCCAACGTTTACCGAGCTCATTGGGCGCGCGGGACTGCCGCCAGGTTTCCCGACTCGCACGTTCGCATCGAACTCGCTCGTGGAGCTCCACGTTATCAAACATTCACAGAGCATGCACGCGTTGCACACGTCCGTACTCCTCCGGGAACTTGGTCGCTCGACAAATCTTCCAGGCATTCTTGTCCTCGATCGCTTTATGCTCGACCACGTGGCGGAAGCTGTGGCCGTCCTTCAGAATATGACCCCGACGAACAACGTCCGGCATCTTCGCGTTTATATCAACTCGCACCGTACCCAGGTATGCACCACTCCTCCCGCACACTTGCGTACCATCTGATGTCTTTCCTGTAGATCCAAGCATCCCTCACGAAGGTCAAGTCTATCCTAACCGCCTTCTCGGGACTCCATACGCTCGAGCTCCGCGACAGGGACGCAACTCGCGCCCACACCGACTCGTGGTTCATACCTGTGCTCTGCGACCAGTTGCGCGCGTTATCACAGGAGCTCCGTCTTGTCACCGGCCCGCTCCAGGCAGCGTACGGATTTGACGAGTCTGAGGACGACCCGCAGTGGACGCGTGTTCCGGCCCCATCGTTCCCGACCAATCCTTTCCTGATCCTCCGTTCCGAGCCACGTCCATAGTCCGTCTTGCGGTCATCTTATCTATCGTGCATCTGTTTATATCTTGTTGTTCGGCGCATCCTGTACTTATTCGTGGCTTCGCTGTTCCTTTCCGTGCGCGTTTGGATGGAATGCTGGATTGTATATAAGCTTACGATTCGTGTAGAATCTTTTGGATCTAGCTCGTACACCAAATTCCTTTTTTTCCGTGCCTGTCATGGTCAGGTTCCGTTGCGGCGAGGAGGCTCGATCGCGACGCGCTACGGACTTGCCCGGATCCAACCTTGCTATGACCGCCTTCACCGACCTCGACCCGAATCGCTTCGCATGCCCGCAGGAAGCAGCAGTCGTCCTCAGAGCGCTGGCTAACGACGAGGATACACATGCCGCCCTCGTCCGACGTACGCGTGCCGCTCAGGTCGAGTTTGGCGATGCGGAGGCGGCGTTTCTCGCAGCAAAGGCCGCGTTCGCTGCTGCCGAAGAATCCTTGTCAGCGGCGCGCGCGCGACAGACGGCGCTCGAGGACGACATGCGGCGGCGACGTGGGGTTCTTCATCCCGTGCGCAAGCTGCCCGACGACGTGCTGCGCGTGCTCTTTGACGTCGCGGTCACCCGCACGTGCAAGCTCGAAGACGGCGGGCCGACGGGACCTGAGTATACTTGCCAACTCGTCCTTCGCCTGTCGGCTGTATGCCGTCGCTGGCGTACCGTCGCATTGTCCATGCGACATATCTGGCGCTATATCTACCTGAAGCTTCGAGGAGGAGAAGCCGCCGCCGATAACGCCGCCGCAGCGAGGAGCATCTTGCTCCTTCTGGATTCAAGAGGTCGATCCGAAGACTTACACGTCGGGATTCAGCTTGGCGAAGGTGTTGCATGTGACGAGCACTATCAACCATTCTTCTCGTACCTCAGCGTGGTCCTGCGCTATCGCACCAAGACGTTCTTCTTCCAGGTGGACGACAGCCGCGCCGACTTCTTCTCGTCCAACGTTCAGAATCTCTTTGCGGAACGCACTCCGAGTCTGCAGGACCTCGTGATACGTACTGAAACATGCAGTCGTATCGACAACGAGCACGACAACCATGTCATGCACGTCATGACCGACCGCACATACTTCTTCCCCGAATCTCTTAACCTGAAGTCGGTGACGATCGGAGGACTACAGCTCAGCTTCTTCCGACCGTTGCCCAATGCCGCACCGAATGTGCGGGACGCTCATTTCTGGGCGACCGGAGCAATGTCAGCAGCGGACCTTCTCGCGGCGCTCACGCTGTATCCCAACCTGCGGAAGCTCAAGATCGATGTGGGATCGATAGACGACGTTCTCCGTACGCCGATCACCTTGGTAGAACTGAAGCACCTGCGCACTCTCGAGGTGTCCCTCGAAAGCGAGGCCGTGGCTCACGGATTTAGCTCACCTCTCCGGCTTCCCACCCTACAGAAAGCTAGCATATTTATCGATTGCGGCCTGAACACAACAAGGTCCGGAAGAAGAAGCATCTCGCGCTTCATCGACGCGCTGCAGAACGTGCGCACTCTCGACCTTCAGGGCGTCACTCTGGACAGTGTGATAGGCCTCTCGCTGGGCAACCTCCCGCGACTCGAATCGCTGGACCTTACCGCCTGCTACCTCGCAGACGACGAGGCGTTCAGGACTCGAGTCGCCTCGAAGACGCTGTTTTGCGCCCTCAAACAGTTGTCCATCGTCGAGGCCGGCACAAACGACAATTTCACTGGGCACGGGCTCCTGGATCTCATCCGAGTCCGCCGCTCGGTCAATGGAGAGGCTATCCTTGGGACTGATACTCGTACACCGAGGCTTGATTCCGTAGAAGTGTCGTGGGCGGAGGATTGGATGAACAGTCCGGCTTTCATGTCGGACTGGGACGACGCGTTCGCACTGGTAGCTGCCATCGGAGAGGACGAAGATACGTCGTCACCTTCCCCTTGACTGAATTACGTTGTGCTGCCGTACGGTGCACACTATGGGACTTGCAGTATGAGTGTCCCATCCTTGTGTCGCGGCGCATTTTTCGTTGTCACAGACACTCCGAGCGTTGTATGTCACTGTAATCATTTAGTATAACATATTCGATGCCTTAAGACCTACAGTATAGTCCTGTTATCCCGCTGCTTTTTCAGAGGTCGGAGTATCCCTGTGGCCGTGCTGAATGAACGTTGCGCTGAACGACTAGCCGCCAAACCTGCACGTCTGCAAATTCCCTCATACTCGCTTGTCATCCGCGTCTGGGGTTAAGTCTGTGCTTTCACATACCCATGGCAAACCTGGACACGATTAAGGAGCGCAGCCGTCGTCCACCTGTTGCGCGCGGGTCGCGCGCGCGTTCTGACCGCCGACGCCCTCGACCTCGTCGCCCTGGCCAATTACACTTCTGAAGTCTGATATACAGGCGACACTCTCTGCGGCTTCAGATTGTCTGCCACGAACGAGCTGGTTGCTATTGCCTTTCCCTGAGCCTAGTGACTTCCAAGCACGACATCTTGCGTAAGCTCCCAGGACCGACTGTGCCCGCTGTCCTGCCTCTTACTCAGCTTTATCGATGACCACAACGATCCCGCCGACGACGCGTGCGCTCGGAATTTACGAGCACGGTGGTCCTGAAGTCATCCGCCTGAACGAGGTGCCCTCGCCGCAGCCGGCCCCAGGACATATCATCGTCAAGGTGAGCGTTATACTGGTCCATGAGTGACAGGCCGCTCACTCTTTGGCTAGGTCGAATGGGCCGGCGTAAACTTCGTGGACAACTACAAGCGCAGCGGGCTGTACCCCAACAAGTCTGGTAAATGGCCGCTCACGCTCGGCGAAGAAGCGTCTGGGACGATTGTCGCACTACATACCTCCATCGCCTACTCCGGATAGCACATCGTATGCAGCACGAGGCTTCGCGCTCGGGCAACGCGTCGTCGTCGTGCGTCCACCGCGCCGTCATCGTTACTCGTCGTCTAATCCGTGCATAGAACTACTCGGGCGCGTATACCGAGTACTTCAGCTCCCCGTGGGAGAAGGTCTTCCCGATTCCCGAAGGCGTGGACACCCGTACAGCGGCCGCGGTGTTTGTGCAAGCGCTCACCGTCATCACCGAGATCCGCGAGAGCTACGCGGCGAAGAAGGGCGATACAATCCTTATCCACGCCGCAGCGGGTGGTCTTGGCCTCATATTCTGTTCTGTGCGTCCGTCCCAACCATTCCCGCTACCCCTAGCTGACGGTAACCCGCCAGCTGTTGACCGCACTAGGTGTCCGCGTGATAGGGACGGCATCGACAAAGCAGAAGGCGGACCTCGCGAAGGCGCACGGAGCGTCTGAGGTCCTTCTCTATGCTGGTCCCGAGAAGGAGGACATCGAGGCTCGCGTGCTCGAACTCACCGACGGCAAAGGCGTGCACGCTATTTTCGACGGTGTCGGAAAGGACACGTACGTATACATTCATGTTCAGTTACTTGCCCCCCTCGTATTGATTTTGTCTAACTCAGGTGGGAGCTCGACTTCAAGGTCATTCGTCTCCTCGGCACAATCGTGTTCGTGGGCAACGCGAGCGGGCCGGTCCCGCCCTTCCCTGTGCTCAAGCTGTCCGAGAAGAACACCAAGATTTGTCGTCCGACGTGCGTCTTACCCTCAGTGTCATTCTCCGCACTTCGTCTGATACACTCTACAGACTCGTTCACAGTATGGCGGACCCTGTGGCGGGGCTTCAGTACGCCGAGATTGTTTGGGCCTCACTCAAAGACGGAAGTCTGCGCGTGAACGTGCACGAAGAGTACGAGTTCTCCGCTGAGGGTTTGCGCAAAGCGCACGAAGATATCGCAGGACGCAAGACGACGGGCAAACTGCTTATCAAGGTCTCTGCGTAATTGGGGTCTGCGTTCCTGTCAGTATGTGTACTATCACCTCTTCCCAGATTGGATTGCGGAATACAACGAAACCAATAGCCTCATTTCCAGACTGCCAATCGGCTGCGAAGCGCACACGTGGGCGTGGCCTAACGAATCTATTGTCCGAAGCGTCAACCCGCGCGTGACATCGGAGTCTACCGCTGTGCGTGGTCTGCCAATTATAAGGATCGGAATCTACCCAACTCCGCCTCTCTTTCTCGAACCACCACCTCGCAACGCGTCAACTCCGCCCACCGCGCAACCAACCTCAAGATGTCGTTCTTCAACCTGCTACGCCCTGTCTGTTCAAATTTCCTTCACTGTCGACGTAGATTTATGACTGACGGGTTGTAGTTGACGGATATCCTTGGATTCGCGACGTTCAAACCGTCTGCTGACGCGCCCGAGCAGCGTGTTGCCATCGCGCAAGACCCCAACAATCTCCCCGGGTCTTACATGTTCAGACCGGTTCCCCCAGCTATCCTTGGCCCAGGCGTGTTCGACGAAGGCATGTGGCCGCGACCGGTCATGTGGGATGGGTGCGTAGTTTCTCGACCACTGTTGGCTGTACGATAATGACATTGTTGTAGCGAGTCGGTTATGATGAGCCGCAACGAGTGGGACGCCCTTAAGCTCAGCGGCCAATGGGACTGCATCATCGAGAATCCTCATACGTTCCCCAAGGCGAACCTCAAGACTTTTGGCGGATACTCTATGCCTCGTTCAGCGCCTATTTCCTCTGCGGCATTCGCACAGAAACTGAAGAGCGCGATGAGCGTTGACTCCAGCTTCGGTGGTCCGCGCACTCCTCGGGTTCCCCAGCAGTCGCCCTCTTACATGAGCGTTTGCACTCCGAGTCCTGCGCCGTCGACTTCGTCCATGGGAAGCTGCATGAGCGTCGACACTGTCGTACCTGGTGACCGGATGAGCGTTGATCGTTCGCCTGGCCCCATGTGGACTCGTCGCGGGAGTACCGCCAGCGTGAGTAGCGTCGCGTCCGACGACACTATCCGCGGTCGCACGCCTGAGCCTTGGGCGACTCCGGACCTTACGACGCCGAAGCTCAAGAAGAACCTTTGTACGTGCAGCTTTACCATCGTTTTCTCTACGATTCCCTGACTCAACTCGGATGCAGCTCGCGCGAGCTCCACCACGACGGAGACGAAGAATAATGGCCGCAAGCGCGCCCACCACCAGCAGCACAAGTACAAAGCCTCCCGTTCGACCCCAGAGCCTAAGCGCCATCGTCCCTCCACCTCCAAACCTCCCATGCCAACTCCTCTCGGCGCCTACGTCCGCATTCCACGCAACACCGCGAAGCGCGCTCGCGACCAACGTCTGCGTGACCGTAAGGAGTACCACCTACGTCGCCGCGAGCTCGCGGCAGCACTTGTCGAGGCTGAGCTCCGTGCTGAAGCTGCGCATTACGAGGACCTGATGCGTCTGCGCCGCCGGCTCGAGGAGATGGACGAGCAGGAACGCCGTGCCCGCGCAGCCGAGGAACGCCGTCTCGAAGGCGTGCGTCGCCTCCAGGAGGCCCGCATGAAGCCTCTGAAGCTCCCGCCTATCCTCGCGCTCGACTTGCTCATGAAGCGCTTCACGACCCTTGCGGCGAAGCGCACGGACAAGTTGCGCATCGAGCTCGACGATCTACCTCTGCCGGTTCTCTACGCTGGGCCATACTCGCTCCGCCTCGTCACGTTCGAGGCCATCGACGAGTTCTTTCGCGCTATCAAGCCGGTCGTCGCCCAGAAAGGGGAGAAGTACCTCAGGATCCTCAAGCGCATGCGTATCGAGCTTCATCCTGACCGCTGGGCGGGCGCGAAGCACCGCTGCGATGCGCCTGAGGGGTGCGAAGACGAGCTCGTTCTCGTGAATCACGTTATGACCGAGGTCATGAAGTGGATCAACCCCAACCTTGAGGCGTGGATTGGTAGCCTCCATGACAAGAGTGCCTTTACTACCTTGTGATCCGTTCTTCGCCTCGATTCTACTGTTTTATTCCTCTCACTTGCCCCATGTATCCCTCTCTTGTCGTCATCTGCGCTGCGCGCACTCTACTCACACGCTCATTACTGTAGCCCTAGCTCGCTCGCCCACTGTCGTTTACACCAATAGACTTGGTCTCGGTTGGATTTAGCCTCTCTCTCCGCTCGTGCATTGACAACCGATGCTGGCCTACTGCGAGAAGATGTCCTCCTGGCACGGTCTAAGTACATTACAACAGACATCGACTCAGAACCCAGTATACCCTACATGCAGTCCGACCCAGAATGACGACTTGTCAGAGCGTGACACATACAACATTCCCTGATGCGCGAGCAGTGAGCAGTGCGCATGCACTGCATCATGATCA
Source organism: Exidia glandulosa HHB12029 (assembly GCA_001632375.1). Classification (NCBI taxonomy): domain Eukaryota; kingdom Fungi; phylum Basidiomycota; class Agaricomycetes; order Auriculariales; family Exidiaceae; genus Exidia; species Exidia glandulosa. The sequence continues at coordinate 81,484 of KV426063.1, read as the reverse complement.
AGCAAGTCCAGCGACCTACGCCGTTGCCTGGTCCCACACAGTTTACGCATAAGGCGGAGCGTTTACGGGCTCTGGCGGAGGCGGAGGCGGCGCGGCAGCAGCTGCATGCGCTTCTTCTGTGTAGTCCGGCGGGGCTGCTTGCGACGCGAACGCCTCGAACGTCGTCTTACGAAAGGCGAGCAGGTTCGCCCGCGCACGTGTCAGGGCCTCCGCGACGGGCTCGACCTTCTCCTCCGCGCGCTTAATGCGCTCTTCAGTACGGGTGATCTCGAGGCACAGCTGCGTTACAGTCAGTCAATCAACGGGGTTGGTCAAGAGGGCAAGAGGCAAAGCACGTACGGCTCGGCCGGTCTCCTTCACGCTCGAGATACCCGCCCAAACCCTACCTGGGTATGAGGATCAGTAATGTGCGCCGTGGTCCGTGAAAGGATACAACAGGGCAGCACTCACGGACTTGCTCGTTGTCCCAGATGTTATTGAACCTGACCTCGTTCGGGTCCGTTTTCGGGAGCGTTATCACGGGTAGAGCGTTTACAGCTGGGTTCGATCTCTGCGCCTGCCAGTACATGCCTGTCAGCCAGAACGACGGGCAGTTGTGACATGGGAGAGGCATACCGTAGCATATGCGGACTCAAAGTGCTGTGCAAAGATTTGTGCGGCCGTAATCGCTTGCGATTCCCACATGTCCGCGGTCTTACTGCTCAATAGATCTATAAGAGACGCCAGTGTCAGTGGGCAGCGAATGTTGTGAAGGACGGGGACGCACCTGTGTCGCGGCGATTCTGCGCCTCTTGCATTTTGTGCAAACAATTATCGAGCATCTTCTTCGCGTCCTGTAGGGACGCAAGGGTCTACGCCAACAGTTTGTCAGATGCGAACTGGAAGCGAAGGGACAGGGATCCCGCACTTGGGTCTCGAGATCGAGTGCAGCTTGATGGACCTTGCTCTCCTCCTCGTTTCGTTTGACAATCCATTCGAGCTGGTCGTCCTGCGGCGCCTCTGACGGCGAGGGATGAGCACATATTCCTTCGTGTATCGCTCAGCGTACCAGGAGTAGGACCGTCGAACACGTGCGAATACATCTGCAGTTGCTCGCGCAGTAGCGCGTCGCGTTGTGCAACCTCGCCGGTCAACGTTTCGACCTATGGACGTGACCAGAAGTCAGTATATGACGGAGAATGAGATGGTGGAGACGTCGCATACGTTCTGCTCAGACTCACTCAACGTGGCCTTCAGCGACCTTAGACTGGCTTCCGCGTTGACGCGTCGCTCTCGGGCGTCGACATACGCTCTGAATGAAGCTGGTCAGCCTAAACAAGCGGGGATGAGACCAAGGCGCACACCGTTCGACTTTACTGGCTTTGGCGTCCCACTTCGCTTTTTGACCGGTTGCGCGGTAGGTGATATTGCGAAGGGCGGCGTGTTTGAACTCGTGCAACTCCACGCCGGTCACATCCTCCGCCTTCTTTGCAGCCTGGTAGTGATCGTTTATGATCCTATCTGGCTCGACCAGCGAAACAGGCCGTACCTTCAGCTCGGCCGAAACGGCTATGATTTGGGTCTTCAGGTCTGCGACGTAAGTTTTGGCGGTCTTGAGGGCGCCAGGAGCGTATTCGAGCTTGGCGAGTTCGGATACGAGGCGAGTGTGCTCTTGCGCGAGCACCGAGACTTTGTAGGAGAGCGACATGGCCGGTCGAGGTGCGCCACCGGTGTCTAAGCGTGAGGTCGTCCGGTCAAGATGCCGTGCTGCGCAAGTTGCTCAATCGATAAGCGTGGCTGTTCTTCCATCAACGCGGGAGTCAACGCCAAGGGCTGACAAAGTTTCAGAGGTCGCCGCTGCAGTACGTGGCGGAGAGAGTTGGGCAATGGAGACGAAGTTCGCAAGCGCCATTCGCGAATCTGGAACCTCTGGGCAAGGTCGGGAGAGGCTCGGATTTATCGGCGTTTCCCGGTTTCTTCCGCTTTTCTTCTCCTGCGACGTCGCTGCCTACGTCAATCTCCTTGTTCGCGTATGCATCTAGTGGCGCGAGCTGAATGTCACTTGGGCCATGACCTCTGCACTCTGCAGCACCTATGGGCTTGATGGCAGACCACGCTGCGCATTGTCCCCATTCGTTCTAGCTCACGCTCCTCTCAATGATTCAGGAGCACGACAAACACCTCAGACGCGCACAAAGTGTCTCTATATTCCTGTGTATCCTGTGTTAGCTGCATTTGCGTCATATATGGCGCGTAGAACGCTCAGCTGGAACTTCGTCGGGATCCGGCCCCCTGGTCTATCCGTTGTTTAGGACAAGTACGCCTGACAGACACTCCTACAAGTTCTGCGGGGGATGCCGTACAGCGCGGGATGCGTGCCTTGGAAGTACTAGCCGCTCAGCGCCTGCTGCCGGTCCATGTTCTGGAATGGTCAGCAGCACTTCGACAGTCTCTGATAGACCTCCTGCATATCAGCAATCTCTCTGTCCGCTCGTCTTCTCTCGCTATTCCTTGCTGGGTATCAGTTCAATCATGTTTGTCGCGAATCTGCCTCACTCTGAACGCCACTGGTGGCGCCGAGCGGACCCTCGCCTCGCGAATTGAACGGCCAAGTGGTATGCCGGGGCTTCGGCGACACCTCGACATTTCGTTCTACGTACTGCCCTGGGATGACATACCTAGATTCAACGGCTCGTATGGATTGATCCTCGTATTTGCGAGTGCAAAGGAATCGTTACGTTACCGTCCCCATGTTTTGTCCTTCATTGCCAGAAGGCACACACTCGTGGTCCGGCCCTCTGCGACTCATCGGCTCAGGAACACATGTCTTCGTGAGGCAGAACATCGGGAAACCGTCTGAACTGTAACGGAGGAAGGGTCGACTTCGTTTTACCGGGGAGAGGACGAGCTATGTTCCCTCATCTAGGAGTGCTGTAACCTCCAAGCACGCCTTCTCTCGGGAACTGGGGCTGCGTTCCCACGCGCTGTAACCGATGCCGCCCACCTATGCCTAACTCGGGGTACACTGCAACCGATGGCGACGTCGCAAAGGGTCCTGATATTAGTCCGGGCACCGATATGGTTATTTGAATTCTGAGTCACTCCACATCTGAAGGCTTCACTCGGAGCGCGCCTTATGGCGCTGCTACACACGCTAGTCCGGGAAGAATTTGGCTTGTTTCGTTCGCACAACGCGAGATGCAACCAAGTTCCAGGTTGTCGTTCAGGCCTATCCGCCGCAGAGCCGGTAATTATTCACCTCGCACTCTCAATGGCTATTGCTGGCAAAAACGTGTGCGCAGGTTTGGGAAGAGTCTCACAATGCAGCGGCAGAGTATATGGCATCATCACGGCCTCGTTCTGTTACCGGCGTCGTCTGTCCGCGCTACAACCCCTGGCTTGCGTGTCGCAGATTCAATATGATCCATTGGAATGGTGCGGTAAGCAGAGTCGTGCTGCTAGGCCATTCATGTCTCACAGTCCTCCGCAGCTTAAGATAGGACCCCTTGTCTATAGGGTTTCATTCCTGCCGGTACTTCCAGAGCCGGAGCCCTACCTCCCTCCGAGCAGAAGAGCGTGGCAGGGAGATATCGTCACGGCAGCGATGGATCGCCTGGTATGCGCGAACAGCCCAACGCACCCTGCTACTGACGTTGGTTTCGCGTGATATGGAGTTGCTGAGGAAGCGATGCTTTTCGTTGCATTCGATGCTGTTGCGTCTCCGGATTCAGCCTGGCCTGGGCCAACCATTGTGTCGCGCTCGCTGTCAGATAACCACCCGGAATGGGGGGCGCGACAACAACGGTACGTCGATGGGGTTTAGTGCTGTGCTTGTTTGCTAGACATCTCAGGATGTTTAATCGCTCACACCCCATGGGAAACCTCCCGGGCGCTCAGTCACTCTGGTCATGCCGCAACCGTCCACACTAGGGGCCAGTGCACAGTATAAATACGTCGAAGGATCACCTCAGAACATCAGCACGTACTTCACCGCTCGATTGCACGGCACCTACTCATTCCTCGTCATTCCCATCGTCATGCCTAACAGCGACACTCCCCCAATCGTCACGCCTGAGAGCGACACCCGCAACACTCAAGTGTTCTCCGGGACCAACATCGTAGTCCAACAGCCGGTGGGTGTGCATAGTCATCGACGGCGCAACACTGAACCTTCTATGTGTAGGGAAGTGGGCGCGAAATTTACAGTCTCCCCCGCTCGGGCAGTGCCCCGTTGTCCAGCAGCCCCGCAGTATGCAGTTTTCAGACCCGGCCTGGCAAATGTGCTTATACTGTTATAGCAGAGTGCGCCGAGCACGTATCCATGGAAGACGGTTACGACGGTGGATGTCGAGGTTGTACGCATTCTTTTTTTTCTTTTTTTGCTGCAGGACTCGATTACTAACGCTGCTCAGGCACCAACTGGCACTGAGGGGCCTACCCAGAAGAAAGTTCATATCATTGAATTCGAAGGCAGCATCGTCGCTATCCCTGAGAAGCTTCTTCTGTGGATCCTCTCCTGGCAGTCCGAGTCGACGCGCCTTCGCGGACCGTCTGCTCAGAACAACTAGGCTGTCCCAGGGCACGGGCGCTGAGGGAGTCCTCAACCCTTCACCCGGCCCGCAGCTTGTGGTGTATCTGGAATCCCCGAAATGTAGAGAGGGCATGTGCCAATATGAGGGTCGTCCGCATAGAGGATTGGGTTGGAATGTCGTTCAGGTCCAATCAATGTACTGCGGAGAGACGATTCATACCGACTGCAATAAATCTCTCGCTTACGGCTTTAAAATCACCCAGTCCACTACAATCCCCTAGTTTAAGAGTAGAGAGCATAAATCTTGCTTCTGCTTGAGGCCCACTGTTCAAGCTCAAGTTAAACGAGGGTCACATTAGCTTTGTCGGAGTAGTGTAGTCTACAGGCATGGGCCACATTGGGCATTTACAGCTGGATTACAATGGTGCGTATGGCCATGCATGGCTAACTCCTGTGATCGTGTTCCGTATCACGCGCGAACTCAAAGGGGTATTGAAGCAGAATAGTGCCTGAGTAACAATGGGGATTGCTTGTTTTCGGAATAGAGAGCGTGTAACTAGAGAAACTCTGTATGTGCAATGTTCACTGCTCAGCGTTGAGCCGGAACTTCACCGATCACACCGGCGATATCCGGATTGTCCGTTAAAGCCGTTTGCATCCGGGTACGCAACTTGCTCGCAATTGTCGATGGAGACAAGCACAGCAGTCAACATCTACCTTATTGCAGGGTGGAAGACTCCGTCATGCTTACGCAAATTCTGTCACCGAGCACTTGGTAGCTCCGAGTCAGCGGTCTTCGAACATACTTCAAACATCGCGGCACGCTTACACAGCTCACTAAATTGTACCCATATTTGATGGTGTACATACCTCGAAGGTGAGCAAGAGACTAAGCGGACGAAACAGGCGTGGCTCACTCATAACGAGGCGACATGCGAGTAGGAGTGCGGCAGAGGCCACTTCTCGACGCGTGTCTCCAGACCGCAATCAGCATCAGATGCCTGGCCTGCAGACACCCACAAGATCAGATAGGTAGGTAGGTAGGTGATGGGAGGGAGGATGCATCCGAAATCGGCCGCGCTGCGCCGCGCGAGCGGCCGACCCCAAGGGGCAGTTGTCCAGAAGACGGGAGTTGTACACGCGTTCAAACGATGAGTTGCCATACCGGCCTCTACGGCATATCCAGATGTATGCGCATGGTTAGGGTTGCACGGGTGGTCCGTGTCCGATCTGGCACGATATCGGATGCACGTGGTGACAATAGCACGTCGTGTCCTCGTTCCTTATGCGTGGCAGCCAGATGTGCCGCGCCCCGCAAGGAAGTCACCCTCTGCGGCGTGTATACAGCGCACTCACGCTCAGATCTCATACTTGTGCCGCACATCCTTCTCAGTCACCCAAACGAAGAGGTCGGTTCAGAATGCCCTCATAAAAGCGAAATGTGGCTAGAGCACTTTGTATTCTCCGGTATATCTGAGGTCACTATTCGTGCATTGATTCGATCAGCGTGCATCGAGCCCCTGCCTCGAGGCACGGGAGGAATAGGACGCGACCCGTAACTTCTGGAAGCCTGGAAGTGGGGCACAGTTCTCAGGGGCACGAGGATTGGGATAAGAGGTGTCGACCACCCACGACGAAGCCGCATCTTTCAAAGAACATGACCACCGAGGTCAGCTATCCTCACTTGGTACCACTGCTTGCGCTGAGTGCTCCACAGGCTGAGAGAGCAGGCGATACGCTGGTTGCTGATAGGGCCACAGTTACCGCAGCGAAGTACACACCTCGCCGGTTCGCTTGCGCGTTTTGACTGCTGTTGTAGTACTGATGGCTCGTCAGCTCGGACCTGTCGCGACGGCTTGGATGGTGGGAAAGTCCCAGTCCTCTTGGCACATCGTACGTCGCATCCCCGTCTCAGCAGTGTCGGCCGGTTTGACATTTCGCACAGTGACGAGACGATCCCGTCGAACTCCCGCTGGGTTCCTTATGTGCACCCCAAGGGGAGTGTATACTGGCACAACGAGGCGCGCCGCGCCGTGTTCGCAAACCACGCGTACGATCATACAAACGAGGACAAGAATGAACGCCTTCTCAGAGCGATCGACGTACTCTGGGAGGGAGTTTGTACCGTTCATACCGATTATGAGCTCTTCATCGACGTAGACCACAACTCAAATGGCTCAGTTTTCCGCACAAGATACTATTTCGTTGACTGGAAGAAACGAACGATCTTTTGGCGAATACCGGAAATGATTCAGGCCGTCTCCCCGGCCCATCTCGGTACGTTGATCGACGGCTACTGCAGAGATTCAAGCTAGAAATCCTATAGGCGACCACTTAACAGCGCAATTTTGGGCTCACGTCGACGCGTATGTTCCTTTCACTGTTACATAATGGAGTACTGACTTTACGGCTTTGAGCGCAGTTATCCCATGCATCATCCTCTCCCGACACATTCGCACGAGGAATTGATCAATCTCATCGGGTACTACATAATTGGTAAAGTTTATGGCAGCAACCCCACAGCTTACCACGCCGTCGCTCAACCGTGACTTAGATTCGATATCGTTCCAGGGCTCTCCTGCACCTTGGACACCACATGATATGAAATTGATCTTATCATCTTTGAAACAAGATCACTCACGCTTCTGTGAGTATTCTGTAGAAATAAGTATCCCATCTTCTCACTAGCCGTAGCGTGCCAGGCCTCGCAGTCTGAGGAAGCGGGAATTGCCGCTGCAGGTGTCGGTGAGGCTACACCAGCATGGGAAACTAGAGCCTGGCTCACGGTTTTTCTGTAGCGCGCATCTGGAGGGACATATGTGAGTAGATACCGTCCGTCTGGATAACAATCTGACGCCTTATGATACAGATGATCTTCGCGTCCTCAATTACTACGGCGACAAGACAGCCAAAGTAGCAAGAGTAGATCGGAACAAGGCGCCTGTACCGGAAACACATCCCTGGCTCAGATTTGTCTGCTCGACATTCTTCTTCAATCGTCCCGATCGCCTGGAGGCCAGTCTCAAGGAGCTCTTTGACGACGGGAACCTGTACAAGATCCATTGGCAAAGCTATATGAAAGACGAGATCGAGCCCGAATGGCAGCAGCAGGGCACCATGGTGAGTCATTTGACTGTAATCGACGGAGAGATCTAAACCTAACGCGGCCTGCCTGCCCACGCAGGCAACAATCATGCTCGCGTGAGTTATCGAACTGACGGGATACGGGATACTACTCCATGGCGGAGATGGCGTCGATCTGACTCGAATGTAGGGCGAATATGGCATTTCTGGCGCTCGGGAGCGTGGGCGCGGCCGCCGGCGGTCCGTTCTTGACCTGCAGAACTCTCAGTCTGTCGTCTACAGCGTTCTCGGTTGCGACTCTCTTCGCGACCATGAATCTCGCTCGGACCCACCGCAGGATGAGATCTGCGTCTGCAGAAGAAGCGGTAAGCCAAGCCAGAAAGTTATATGCGCACATATTCACGCTCACGCCCTGGTTCTAATAGAAGAAGTACATGACGTACTGCAGTAATCGCATGCTCGGCCTCTTCGGCTTGGCTATAATGTACAGCCTCCCCTTTACCATGTTCATGTGGTCGCTCATGACATTCGTCGCTGCGGTGGTACTTTACGCCTTCGGGGATTGGACACCGGGAGCTGGGTTGCCCCTGATCACGACCACGCTTCTCCCAATTGTGGCACTTCTCTCCTGTCAGTTGTGGTTCTTCGAAGCCCGCGAGTGGAAGGCAGTAGCAGCGCCTGCAGTCGACAGCGCACCAGCCTTGACCACCAATGGCGAGTCCGTCAACCCCCAGGGACAGCAGAATAGCCGGAGCTGGTGGCACACGAGCTGCCTCAAGCGGCAGACCTGGCACTCCAAACTGCAGACCAATTCTGCCGCTTTTGCGCGACGCTGGCGCTACGGCTCGCGCGACACGGAGGGGGAGCGTGATGTCGAGTTGGAGGCGGGCGTCGCAGGACAGTGATAACACGCGTTGAGAATGTAGTCCACGGTCCATACGCTCAGGTAGCGCATAGATACATTCGCATTGTACAATTTGTAACGCAGCCCATTGCAACATCCCGAAGAGCGTCGCAGAGGCAAAGTGTCCATGAGTGGAGAGAACATCCGGTATCAACAGGCTTATGTCAAAGTACATGGTCCCATGGCCGAAGAGGGACGGCGACCGACTTGGGCCTACTCCGCATGCATGACAGTATGTCAGGAATATGTCGCACACGTACTGGCGGACGTCGCGCCGAGGTGGAACATAGACACCGCCCACACACAGAACGACTCGCGCGATCTTGCGGATTCCATGCGAATGTTCACGAATTATCTCGGTATAGGGACCGCGCCGCCCGACGCAATAGCGGACAGAGAAGCCGGCATCCGCGAGTAGCGACGTAACGACGACGATGCCGTCCAGGTATACGCGTGCGGATCGTGCGTCCACGGGAAAACGGCAAGAGCCCAGGCAGCCTATGCGATAGCTTTCCCATACAGAGAGCATGATAATACGACCGCACAGCTAGACGGCGAGATAGAGACAGAAGAAGCGCGACGCAAGCGATCCTGCGGGCAGCCCAGATCGTTGGCGACGACCAACCCCTCCACATTGCGACGAACAGCGCGAAAGCCGCGCGACGCCTCACAGTCGATCGAAGGAAGAATGAGGGCGCAGGGTAGACAGACCACATAGAAATGCAGACATCTGTAAGGAATCGGTTACGATACCTTGCGTTAGAGCCTTGGCTTGCAGAGCGTCTCGCGCTCGAGTCGTGAGTGGAGATGGTAGTCTCTTCAAGACAAGTGCTGAGGGGACTCCGCTCGGGAGGCCCCTGCCTTATATACAGGTTCGGAAGCAATATAGATAAGATCTATCTAAAGAGTCCGAAGCTTAGTCATCATGGGAACTGCAGCCGAGGAAAGTTCAGGCCTGAACTTTCCCCGGATGCATTCCGGAAAGCGCCCGACGCTCGCGGAGAGGCCGAGTTCTTCCAACATCTTCCGGCAGACGATAGCGACGCTAAGGCGGCGCTCAGCGAGAACGGCGATAACGTACATTAGCATAGAAAGGCGCGGCTGGCCAGAGTTAAGCGCAACGACAGCAGAGGCACGCGGATGTGCAGCCGGTTGGCGTCAAGTGAGTCCGCGAGGGTCAGCGATGACCGGAGCAGAGGTGCGTCGAGTCCTCGCGCCAGTACGTGCAGACCTGCGTCAGTCTGAAATTTTGATCGACGTCTGACGCGACATCTACGAGTCAAAATCTATCGCAAAGCAGATCGCCCTGTATGTGCATGGTGGATGCTCGATACCCGGTGAGAGGTTTTCGTTTGCGGTCAGGAGCACAGCTGCGTCGGACCAAGCCGTTTTACATCCCCGCTCCTGCGACGTCGCTGCCTACGCCAATGTCCCTTTTTGCATATGTTGTCTAGCGGCGCGAGCTGACTGTCACTTAGGTCATGGCCTCCGTAGTCTGCAGCACCTAGCAGACTACGCTGCGCATTGTCCCCATACGTTCTGACTCACGGTCGTTTCCACGATTCAGGAGCGCGACAAACACCAAAGAGGCGCACGAACTGGCTCTCCATCCCTGTGTATCCTGTGTCAGCTTCATTTGCGTCATATGTTGAGCAATACTCGGCTGGAACTTAGTCGGGATCCGGCACCTGCTCTATCCGCTGTTTGCGACAATACGCCTGACAGACACTCCTACAAGTTCTTCGCGGGATGCCGTACTGCGCGGAACCGTTCTTGGGAACTACTAGCCATTCGGCGTTTGGTGTCTGTCTTCGAATGGCCCTCCGACACTGCAGTACCCTCCTGCATATCAGCTGTCTTTCTTTCCGCTCCTTCTCTCATCATTCCTTGCTGGGCATCGGCTCGAATAACCTTGCCGCAAACTCTCCTTACCGTGAACGCCACTTGTGGCGCCGAGCAGATCCCGCACTCGTAAATCGTCGTACTACTGCCGACGGTAAAATTTTTGGACGAGAGCGAACCGATACTGCACTCCGAGAAACGGCGTGTCTCGCTCAAGCTGCACCTGCGCCATATGTTGAGCGCAGGACGCTCTGGTGCGACGTCGTCGGCATCCGGCCCATCGATTTGGGGTGTCTAACATGGTGCCCGTCGTTTGAACTTGGGCTATCTGTCGGTGCATGTGCGTGCTTCCGGCCCCGATGCTCTATAGAACTTGGGTTGCACCTGACCACATGGGTCGACCAGCGCCGGCACTGCTCATCGTTCTTTGTTATACACCAGTGGCCGTCCCGACACCAACCGCCATGCCCACACGGTACACGTTGTCCTCCCGTCACCTATCGTGCACAACGTATGCTGTGCTTGTCGTAGCTCTCAGGCACCAAGATCCTCAATCTGTGGCGGTGGAACAATCCCTGACCAGCTAATTGCATGGTGACCAGCTGAGAAAGGCCGGGGCTTCGGCGACAACAAGGTCGAGAACGTCCCCTATGCACTGCCTTGGAATCTCCTGCCCCAATGACCTGGGTGGATTGATAGATGTGCCTGATATCTACCCTGTCGAGGAGGACGTTCCCACGCAATGTTACGTCCGCCGGAATACGCACAATTTTGTGGTCGTGACTTCTCGCGCTTGACTCGGGCGCGAATCTACGGGTCTCGCGGTGACGTTGGCAAACTAGGAGGCCATCCACGGGAAATCCTGTTGGGCTTTCCTGCATTCGGAACCGGACTGGTTACGGAGCAACAACCAGAACCTCTGCAAGACCCGATGTCGTTGCACGCGCCTCGCCTCGGGAACTTCAACCCGGTGCTTGGGGCGTCTTAGCACCCGATGGCGACGTCAGGAAGGGTCTGTCATGTTTTGTCCTCCGGCAGTTCCTCGCTTCGTAGTGCGCTCATTTACTGGTAATATCGCACAGTGGACATTTGTGAGCGGTCCGCATCTGCTCCACCACAGTTCCCTTTAGAATACGGTTCGCTCGCAGGTCGCCCTTGCGGTCGTAACTTAGCCGGCGCAAGACACAACCCAATTCCGGGTTGTTGGATCTGTCATCCCTCGTCACGACCGGTTACACGGTTCCTCGCGTTGCCTGTCCGACTGAAGTGCCTCCGTAATGGCTCGCACACTCCTTCAGTACTTCCTCTGTCCCTGTTCTTCGTCTCGCCCCAGACGGCGCAGAGGGGACGGCGCAGTACAGCTACACGGCGTCTCCACTTCCGAGCAACTCCCATGATTCACGAGCGTGGCATGCGCTGCCAAACAGATGTTATCCTGTCACTCAGCCTGCATGACTGCGCAATCCCTTACACCATGGTGTTTGCCACATCCAGTGCCATTCGTCGAGTTGTTGTATTCCACTAGGTCATTCGCGTCGCATGTGCTCTTGTGTGCGTCGAGCTAGTCCAGAAACATCGCCTTCTGCCGCGAACGTCAGTGCCGTAGCCTTGGTGCCGTGGTTATTCCGTCGTGTGGGACGATCATGGTTATGCTTCTGCTAGCCATAGTTCTCTCAGCTCGGCCAGAAAGGCGTTCAAGACCTGAAGCATGAGGCTATGCAAGCATACTATGTCTTGTCCGTAGTCTCGACGCTCGACGTTCAACTTTAAGTTCAGTCGGGGCCCATCGACGCACACACGAGGTCGCAAACACAGTCTACGCTCTATGGCTAGCCCGCTATCTTAGTAAATTGGTACTTCAGGGAGATTTGATTGTTCTGGCGCTACGAGGCATTTACACATGTCTCGGCAATGGGCGTCGCTCTGACTGCGTTGTTATCGCTCAGGTGTCGTAATTTAGTCCGCATAGCATAAGTACGTCGCTGCCATGCGCATGTGGGCCGTTGTACGTCTCATCCAGTACCTCTCACTTCGCGACGTGCAAACCTTCCAAGGCACTCATCCTCTATGTCTACTCAGACGCACAACAAGAAACATCACGGACGGGACGCTCAACGTGTAAGCTGAGCTATTGCCAGCGTCTCTCACATACTTAACGGGCCCGCTCGAATTATAGGACGGTGAAGTGGAAGAGGGACATCACTCGACGTCGACGTCTTCGAACGGCGCCAAGCAACCAGCGAAAGTCGCAAAGCCACCCGCTGCGAACGGCTCGGTACGAACTCTCAATTTCAAGTAGTCTAGCACATGCTGATAACCTTGTAGCATAAGACCCACACGTCCGTATTCAACTTGATCAAGACTTTCCCTCTTAAGGATCCCGGGGTACGTCCCAGGTTATAGGCGCTACGTATCGCGGCCGGCGCTGAACTCTGCTTGCACGTATAGACTCCGGCTCGCGCTGAAGTTGAGGTCACCGTCATCCATTTCGAAGGCAGCTTCTTTACGGTGCCCGCAAGCCTTCTTTCGTATGTCCCTGAGGATCGAAAGGTGCAGGTTGCGGAGGTGGCGAAGGAGAAGCCAGCGCAAGCCGCCGCTCATGCCCCAGGGAAGCGCTAGGCAGACAGGAAGCCGTTTTGGTACCAATTCTACGTGATATATCATTAGTGCTACAGGGCAAGCAGAGGCAATCTTCATCTACCGTGAACTGGTTTCGAGAGAATAGGAAAACCGATGTTATACAGCAGTGCCCTTCAAGTAGCCTAAACAGACAAGGTCACTTCGGATGTTCGGCCGTGCTGACAGACTCGGTGATAGAAGCTTAAGCCCGCCGGCCGCTGGCTGAAGTTCGTGTTCATTCTCCGCTCCACGGCGCCGTGTTCGCTCCTTCCCCGCTTCCACCATCTTGCGCACGCTGGCGCCCGCTTTGAGCGTGTCGCTTTAGCACGTTTTTCTTTTCTTTCACCCTCGTGTTCCATTCGGGTGCTGTGCAATGCGCGTCGTGCGTGCGTCAAACCTCTGGATTGCGTGCAGCGCGCCAGTTCGGTGCGAGCAAGTTGGAGCATCAATGGGAGGTCCAAATGGTGCTCACTGGCTACAGCTCGCCCGCGGAGTCTTCAATGAATGTACGCTGATTTTGCTCGTTGCTCGCCGCCCTGCGAGAGCGGGAGAGTCGTCGTCGCGGTTGTCCAACGCCATCCTTCCCGCGTGACTTGACTCGCCATTCTTCTCATTCTCGTCCTTCCGTCGTATGTAACCCTGGAGTTGCCAATCCCTCCTGCGCGTTCGAGCGCCGCACATTACGCCGTGCGCGTGCCGTGCCACGTCTGCGCACTCTGTGACGTCTTTGCTCGTCGTCCATCGTACGCTCACCTATCGCGTCGTGTCCCGACTCCGTCGCCGTTGCCGCCTATCGCGCATTTCTCCTTCCACGGCTGCTCAGCGGCACTACCTCCGTCCACAGATGCCCTTCCCGTTTCACACATTGGCATGCATCCCGACGAGCGTTGGCTCATTTCCTGTCTGCATCGTTGGCGGAGGCTGCGTTGGCGACGGGCGTTGGCTCTCTTTGCCGCATAAGCAGAGGTTGCGGTGCAACGAGCGTTGGCTCGACCTTGCCCGCAGCGGTCGGTGCAGGCCCTTTCTCCCTCTCCCTCGCCTCCCTCTTACTCCATTCTCACTACTCTTCCCTTATCTCCACTTCTACCAATCCCATTTTCTTTTTGCCTCCCTTTATGGCGCGGCCCTGGTGTTGGGTTGTCGGCTCGGGCCCGCGTTACGGGGTTTGGGTTGTCGGGATCCCGATCCGTCGCACGCTCGAAGGTCCACCGGCTCGTCCGGCACTGTGTCTGACGGCCGCAGCCTGCGCCCCCCGCCTTTACCTATTTGATCGAGAACGTCAATTCGGCTCTGCCTCAAAGACTGATCACACATGAATAATCCTGGCGCTTAAATGTCACATAATCAGACTGCCGCAATCAGACTGCCGCAGGAAAAACTCGTCAGGCAGAGTCGACCAATGTGTGCGTACAGCTCTTGCCGGAGCCGAACTCGCGAAGGATTCGTCATGACACTGGGGCACCTCGGTCTTCAAGACAGGCCGCCAAAGTCACCTCCTTTGCGAAATCTCGGATGCGCGCGCGCGGGGAGTGCTGGGCTTCGATAGGAGTCTATTCAAGCGGCTTAGCGGGAGCTGGCTCGGGGCTTCTCGTTGGCGCATACGCATGCTTACTCGGACTCTGTGATGCCCACCTCCACGGCGTGGAAAGGGCTCGGAAAGTACCTATCCGAAAGTCTGTAGGGCGTAATTTTTCAACTGAAGTAACGACTCATATGACCGATCTAACATCTCGGCGGCTTTGGAAGCGCAGGCTCAGTCTTCTGCGAGAGCGAAAGATGCGCAGCACTCTTACTGACGAAACTGCAGTACGAGCACGACGCGACTGGAACCATGCGTGTGATATCCTCCGGTTTTACAGTAGTAGCAGGACATAAGAAGCATTTCCAGGCTCAGGTTCGTCGCAGTCTTTGTGCGCGTGATCCCGACGGTAATAGAGACTACACCGAAGCCGAGCCTCGAGGCACGGGAGGGATAAAGACGTAATTCAAGCCTTCTGGAAGATTCAGGCGCCATGGTGGGCACGAGGCCTTCGGATAAGTAGTAACCTCGTGAAGGCTTGCTCGAATCAGACCTCAGGCTCTCTTCTCTCTCCTCGTCGTCGACCTTCTCTAAACAGTCTTCCCATTCAGGCTTTCCTGCCGACTCGATGGCCCTGCGAACTCAGCCGGTCAGGGTGAATGCAGAAAAGTACACGCCTTCAAGGTACGCTGGTCATGCTCACCGAAACCGTGACTTTGAATCTGCGCTCATTGTGCCAGCGCCGACCTCCCGAGGAACTTTGACTATTCACACATGTCATCCTGTCCCTTCAGCCCCCAGTACGTCTAGCGAGCGACCAGCCAGCGATGATGTACTAACGCTGCTGAGGCCCGACTCGGAGCCACCGTCTTCCGAATGGGTGAAGTTCATACATCCGAACGGAACGGTGTACTGGTATAACCAGGGGCGGAGCGCGATACTGGCGAACCATGCGTACGACTTTACGGATAAGAGTCAGAACACGCGCCTCGTGGAAGCTATAGAATACCTATGGGACGGCGTCCATCCAGATCCGAACCTCGTGTCCCCGATGACGGCAAGTACATCCGTCGAACCGGACGTCAGGTCCGATTACGAACTCTTCGTCGATATTGACCACAAGTCACCTGAAAGTCCGGTCAAATACTACTTCGTCGATTGGAGCTCTCGCACTGTCTTCTGGCGCAAACCGCAGTCACTCTTCAAAGCCATCTCAGACGCGCATCTCGGTGAGTGTCCGGCAATTCAGTTTGCGCGTTGGGCTGACCTGCTATGCGTCAGCCGACATACTGACGACTCAGTTTTGGATACACGTCGCTGCGTGTGTTTATTCTCCAGTTATACTATTAGTATCCCGTTGACCTGGCTTTGCTTTGGCAACGACAGCTACCCGATGCATCATGCGCTGCCGTCACGCTCGCGCGAGGAGCTATTCAGCATCATCGGCTACAACATGATAGGTAGGCAGCCATTTTACACAATTATGAACGCACTCACACACCTGGTGGCAACAGACTCAATCCAGTCCCCCGCCTCCACTGCGCCATGGACGAGGCAGGACATGCGACTCATTTTGTCCTCTCTCAAGCAAGACTCTGGACGCTCGAGTCAGTGCAGGGTGCAGGCTTGTCGTAGATGCTCAATCGTAGATGACAGTGGACTCCGAGCCCCACTATCTTTCAGAGGAGACGAAAATCTCAAACGCAGGCGTTGGTGAGCATTCACTCACCTTCCTCTCGTGCCGCTTACCTGAGAATCCACCTAAGCGCGGCTATGGTGTGAAATATGTACGTCACGCGTCATCAATCTTACCAGCGGAAGTCCTCATTAACTGGCATATGCCAGGTGATATCCGAGCAACGAACTTCTACGGAGATAAAAGGGCGAAGGTATCGCGCTTAGAACGGCACTCCCGTGACAAGGAACCAGGCCACTATGCTCTTGCAAGGACAATCTGCTCTCTCATCTTCCTCAATCGCCCTCACCGTCTCGAGACCGACCTCAAGGAGCTTTTTGCCGATGGCACCCTGTACCGGATTCACTGGCGGACATACGTAGAGGAAGAGATTGAACCCGAGTGGCAACAACAAGGAACTCTAGTGCGTCGCATCGTTGAGTCGACATAGCGAATCTGACACATCCCAGGCAACTATCATGCTCGCGTGCGTCTACTTTTCGCGCCATTTAACCGGGCTGCTGACCCTCCAAATCATCGGTGTAGAGCGAATATGGCCTTTCTCGCTCTCGACAGTGTAGAGAAAGCAAATGATGGCCCGTTTTTGGCGTGCAAGACACTCAGCCTGTCATCGACCACATTCTCGGTGGCTGCACTATTCGCGACCCTGAAGCTCGCACGTACGCACCACAAACTGAAATCAGCGACGACAGAAGAAGCGGTGAGCCCGGTCATCGTGTTCGTATGTGTAAACTTATGCCTCGCGCCAGAGTGAATATATGACCTATTGCAGCAGCAGAATGCTGGGTCTATTCGGCCTGGCTGTGGTCTACAGTATCCCGTTCACGATGTTCATGTGGTCGCTCTTCACCTTCGTCGCCGCGGTACTTCTTTACGCCTTCCAGCACTGGACGCGTGACGCTGGACTTCCGCTCATTGCAGCGACCGTTGTTCCTATCGTAGCCCTTCTAGGGTGGGAGTGGTGGTTCTTTGAAGGCCGATCGTGGAAGGACACGACAGGACCCTCGGACTCATCGATGCCGCCGACGGTCTCGAACACGACAGTGGCCTCTCCCGGGCCCGCGATAGAACTCGCTGAACGCACTCCCAGCTCTGGACTCCTTAGTCCATTGCAACTACCGCCCCTCTCGTATCTACGGGGCCGTAGCCGATCAAACGACACGGAGAAGTACGCGAGCTCCAAAATGAGCCCGTGAAGGACTTACATGTGGGAGCTTGTTGCCGGGCCCGGGAGGCTTAGAACGCTCTTGTGATGTATAATCGGACAGACTATCCTCTTAGGTGTTGTATGACTACGTTCGGCAGAGGAACATCAGAGCGGCGCTAGCAGTGTGAGCACAAGACGTATTTCACCGGGAATTGCGCGCCTAAGGCAGACGCTGTTACGTCCTCTGCCTCCTTCGCAAGGCCCGCATCGGAAACGCAGACCGAGATGCGCGGTGCGGTGGAAGTGATGCTTGTCAAGAGGTGGAGAATAACGCTAGTACGACTCAAACCGCTCTCTCTCCAATGTATCCGCTCGGGGTCGTAGTCGTGGAAAACGACCTTGTAGAGCTTCGGACAGTTCAGCTGAAGCACCGGGAGAGCTTCAAGTCGCCTGCCGTAAGGATGGGAGAACTCGGGCGAATATCCACGATGAAGTTTTAGGTGCATCTCAAGCTCCCCGTCCGGCGGTCGCTCAGCGAATGCGTCGACCAGGTCTTTCCATATGATGATGTTCGCTCGGAGAGTCTGTAGGGTCGTTATGATGTCGAGCCGCTGCACAAGTTCGAGCCAGAGCTGCGGAAGGCTCCAAGCCTGATCAAGCAGACCGAATGCCGCCGATACACGGCGAATACGCCCAGCTCGGTCACGGATGGAAAAGGACTGGCGATACTCGATTTTGTCGAACTGCAGCTCGACGACTGCATCCAACCCCCGGAAAACTTCCGAGATAAGCTCCTGTGTGACTTGATCTGGTAGACTTCCAGACGTCACAATCTCCACCTCGTCTAGAACTCTGAGCCCGACCACCGCGCGAAGAAACTGCGGCGATACTGCCATGTCTAGACGCAGTGTCTGTAGCCCAGTCAACGGGACAAGAGGACCCGGGTTCGCCTGAAGGGGGAAAACACCCCGCATACCGATCCACATACTAGACGTAGCCCCGCGGTACGACAAAGTTTGAAGGCGTCGACAATGAGCGAAGACTTCGGGCAACAGCGCTGGAACCCAATCTGCCGGGTCATAATCAAGAGTAAAATGCTCCAAAGACGGAACCAGGAGACCGTGCCACTTCTCGCAATCCGTGTAGGTCAGATGCAGGCGACGCAGCTGTGGCGCGGACACGAAGAGAAATATCTGAGGGCCGACCTCAGAGGTGCGAATAATTACGAGCTCTTCAAGTAGGGGGAATGTGAACCCCTTCTCGAGCAGCCGAGGAAGGAAGCAACACTCGGTCCCGTGGTGGATATGCAATCGCCGCATGCGAACTCGACCCGTGAGCAGGTCGACGGCAGGCTTGTTAAATCGGATGGAATTGTTCTGCGGCAGGATGATATCGAGGGGTAGGTTGCGGCTACGCGCGAGTAGGATGGGCAGTCGGTTGGCGTCGAGTGAGTCCGCGAGCGTCAGCGATGACCAGAGCAGAGGCGCGTCGAGTGCCACTTCGCGCCAGTACGTGCAGACCTGCGACAGTCTGAACTTTTGGTCGACTGACGCGCCATCTACTAGTCGGAATATATCGCAAAGCAGATCTCCCGGTATGTGCATGGTGGATGCGATGCCCAGTGAAGGTTGTGGTTCGCGGTCAAGAGCACAGCTGCGTCGGACCAAGCCGTATTACATCCTTCCTGTCACCGATATTTCTTTTACGCGGACAGTGTTCCGCATTGTGCCACTCAGGGCGTACACAAGGCTCACAGTGTGAAATATTTCATGGGCGCGTGGCAACTATCGCTGATTCTCTTTGGTCCGAGACGGTGACCGGACGGCGGAGGAACTTTTCCGAACCACCGCCTGTGTTGGGCACACGCCTCAAGTTCACGCTCTGTTCACGTCAAGTAACGACTAGTGCATTGTACGTTCGAGCAAAGGTACGATACATTTTCAGTACTCGCACAAACGTGAGAGCCAAGAACGGGGACTCAACGAGGCGTTACACGAGAATAACACAAGAAGGTAGTGAGGAGGAGGTGCTCAGTACTTGTAATGATGCACGATACCAGGCTTCCCAGGCTTGGCCTCTCCCGAATTCCCAATGACAATACCGGGCTTCCCAGGTTTGGCCTCTCCCGGCTTGCCAGTACTGACAGGGCCGCCTGGGATGGGCAGTGCGCTCGTAGCGAACACAACCCCTCCGTCAGCTCCGGTGGCGTCTTCGACATTCGCATCCGAACCAATGGCGATACCACCGTCTCCGCCATTCGCATTCGCCCCAATGGCGATACCACCGTCTTCGCCATTCGCATCCGTGCCAATGGCGATACTACCGTCTCTGCCCGACTCATCCGTACCATTGACGGCGTTCCCGCTGTCGGTAGGCATGGGAGGGGCCGTGTTAACGGCAGTGGCAGTCGACGTAGAGCTGCTTTCCGTCACGGTACCCGCAACATCGCCGCTGCTCACGTCCGTAGTAGTCGCGGCAGCGGTGGTACTCCCCGTGGCCGAGATTGTGATGCAGTAGCCACGGGGTCCGTCGCTGCAAGGGACGATGCAGGCAAGACCTTGAGGAACGTCCGTGCAGATACCCTCGACTCCACCAGGGAGTCCTATCGAGCGAATTCATCAGTACATGCGGAACGACGTGCGGGAGGAGAAGTCCGCACGAGTTGGGAGGCCGAGAGTGGACGCAATAAATACGGAACTGAAAATGGAGATGAGGGAGAAGCGCATGGTTTGTAGGGAGAGGTGGAGTGGTGATGAAAGTTGCGATAACGGTAAAGTTCAAGTGCTGATCGACAGCGGTCGGTAGATTAAGGTGATGAAGGTATAGTGGTCTCACTGCGAGTACTTATATACTGTCCTCGTTTTGCGGATGTAGTAGAAGTCGAAGAACTCGAGAGCGGTGCAAGTAGTTGTCCACAAACGCTGGCTAATCGCTTGCAACTTAACATGGGACCATGGCGATCGAGTAGACGGACAGCATTGTTAGGAGTTGCGTATCCGCGTTGAAGGCCATAAGACGTGCACAGCAGCGGGTAGCGCAAGCCGCAAGCTCCTCCTTCGTCCGCATTCCTTTCGAAGCAGCGCACAGACACCCAGACCATTTTTACGGCGGGTTATTCGCTAGTGCTAGGTAGGTTTCAGGTCTACATCGAAGGCCAGAACAAACCGAAGCACACTCCCTAGCTGAAGCACCGAGCAATGTTGGTAGCCCACATCTTGAGTCATACATAGCCAACGGGTCAACGGGAACGACAGGAAGACCTCCTCGGAGCTATGCGCTACGGTGCAACCATCCATGTTGAAGCTGGTAAGTAGGACATCTTCGGCCGTCTAGGAGTCGACGGTTGCGGGGGTGGACACGGCGACAGGATCCCGAATGACGGACGGACATGCAGCCGTGTATCAGGGGATAGCAGAGCCGAAGATGAATCATCTGTTACTGAAACTAGAGTTGAGCAGTGGCTGGCGCCGCTACTGTTATGAAGAACCATAGATGCTGCCTGGTATTTTCCTGGCATCAAGTCGGCATACGGTCGGTAACCAGAATACGGCAAGATGCCTCCAAAAAGGGGGACACAGTCAACAGAGCATGTCACAGTGCTGGAACGGCGATGGCGGTCGTGACCTGGGAAGAAACAAAGTCAAGAGCGCGTCGGCAGAGCGCCGGATGGCGACGCTTGCTTCTTCCATTCACCCGCTCGCCCCCGCTCACGCCGCGTGTTGCTTCAAGTCAACGGATCCAATGCGTGTTCATTACACCTAGTGCTTCTTGGTTTCTACGTTCTGCCTTGGCACCAGTTGCGCTCCTGTGTGGACCGGAGATACCTGCACAGCGTCGCCGATGCAGCCCGCGTCAGCTAATGGGCACGCTCACTGTGGCTGTCGACATCATTCCGCAGCGCACCTAGACGGTTCTCAAGACATGCATGCTTCGCGCACGTTCGGAACTTGACTCCTCCGACTCAGCAATGAGCTCGGCGCGGCGAGTCGAAGCGTCCCGTCCTACTTAAATACTCGACCAACTTCTTACTATGGCCCTTGCTCCATCCATCGTCAACGTCCATTTGTCATTTGAAGCTGGTGTCCTACGTCTATGGCGTCCTCCTTGAGCCAACAAGTCCGGACAATTCTCTCCGACGCCGTCAACGCGCCGAACGGTGTTCCCGGTCTCGTTTTCGGCGCTGTGAATGCAAAGGGGGAAACCATCGTTGCTGAGGCTGCTGGAGTGGTAATCCCAGACGTTCTGATTAGCGTACAGTGCGCTGAGCTGCGTGATAGACGACTCTCGACTCGTACTTTGCACTCTTCAGCATTACCAAGCTCATCACGGGCCTAGCGTACGTCTTTTACGCATCCGGCGTGCTGCACATACTGACTCCGCGAAGCGCGATGCAGCTCGTGCAACATGGGAAGCTGACGCTCGACGAGCCGATCGCGAAGGTTTTGTACGTCTTCGCGCTATTTGCTCCAGTCCTTGGGATACACTACCTCGCAGACGCTGAACTCTGCACACACTGCAGACCGGAAATAGCGCGGGTCAAGGTGCTCGCGAAAGACGGTGTTACGTTGAGCGACCCAGAAACGAAGATTACGCTGCGCATGTTGCTTACGCACACGTCTGGATTCGGGTGCGTCACCGTCTCATCGTACCCTCGAACGATTGCTGACGTTGATTTTCGCAACGCAATAGGTATTCATTCTTTGACGAAGCGCTGTCACGGTACACGAAGGCACGTCCTGACGGGAAGGACGAGTTCTCGGGGACTCGTGAAGGCGTGCTCGACATGCCGCTTGTCCGTGAGGTGCGATATCACGCTCGAAAGCAGCAACCTTTGTTCTTACAGACCATAGCCCGGGACTGCGTGGACATATGGCGTCGGTATGGACTGGGTCGGAGAAGCCATCATGCGCGTGTCCGGCCAGACGCTCGAGCAGTACTGCGGAGCGAACATCTTCAGTCCTCTTGGTGTACGCTCTTAGAACTTGGACACACGGGGTTTCCGAGGTATTAATTCTTCTTCGTAGATCACGGAGGTCAAATGGCGAGTCACTCCAGAAAACAAAGGACGCCTCGTCGACATGTATTCGCGTCTCGCAGACGGGAGCGTAGTCAAGCGCGGTATGTCTCGATATCTGGGATAGAGCCCTCCCGTCAAGATTCTGATGCCGCTAAGAGCTCTTCACCCACGAACTCCCCGAACCTGAAGACGCTCCTCGCTTCCAATGTGGGGGCATGGGCGCCTTCGCCTCGCTGGCCTCACTCCTGTGCCTGTTTTCCGCCATCCTTTCCTGCGACCCTGCGCTCGGGCTTAGTGCGGAGACTCTGGACGAGATGTTCACTGACCAGTTCGACGGAAAGCGCGTCAAGCTCGGGGCGGACGCTCTCAACATTACGGGAACTTTCTCTGGTCGACCGGACTTGGCTCCGCCTCTTGCAAACGATCCAAGGTACAGCCCAATGTACTCATAGCACGTACGTGTTAGCACTGACAACATTCCCAGTCTGGGTCGTATCGGATTCGGTCTTACCTGGATGATCCTTCATGTGCGTCAGACCTGTCGATTTGGTCCGTGGACGTCGTCTCTGACATGACCCGACCAGGATGGGCTACCGACTGGGCGTTCTCCGGATTCTGTGATGTGGGACGGGTACGTCGCGGTCTATATCTACCAGTCTGGTTCCCGTCTGCACGATCACTAACAAACTCCAGGCTACCGAACTGCTACTGGGGGTGAGATCATCGTCCCTACATTAGCTCCGCGTAGCTGACTGGACGATGCGCAGAATGGACCGTGCTAAGGGTATTGCGACTGTCATGCTCGCCCAGCTGCTTCCCTCAGGCGATCCTACTGTCATTGGCGCGTATTTCGAGGCGGAGGGAGCGGTCTATGCATCACTAGCAAGCGCCTGAGCATTTGGAACTCTATGTGCATCCACAGCTGGCCGGGACGAAGTCCAAACACCATATACTTGTACATCGGATTCCACGGAACCGTCGGCGAGACACCGCAATGATCCTATCACAATTCTGGCCAGAGGATTCGTGGATAGTCGTCCACACGAGAACGTGATAGAGGCTCGAAACCGTCGGTCCCGCTCCTGGAATACGCTTCACCGTGCGGAAAGACGACCAACTCGACGCATCGCAAGCCGTGGATCGTCTGTACGAGACGAGCGATGTCTTGATACGACAAAGGGTGATTGGCAAAACCATCCTCGCCGCCGAGGAAGTCTAATGTCCGTACACTGGGAAATACACGCGCGACGCCGACGAGAATGGCTCTGAGGTCTGCGTCGGTGTAGTGGGAAATCCCGTGATGATAGCACGGTACGCCTACGCGCGCGACATGATCGATTGAAGGGGCACGTGGATCGTCCAAAAGACTCTTCGCGTGCTGTCCGAAAATGTTGACTTGCAAACAAGTGGGGAACTCGTCCTCGATGAGTCGAAGAATCTCCAGCCGTTCCCTCCTGGGATAAGACTCCCGCGTACTGGACACGCCCAAATCGAATCGAGCGAGCTTCGCGTCCTTTCCGTGGGGTAGACGCTCTAAAAGTGTCAACGCACGCGTCGCGCTCGACATGCGCAGATACTCCAGCCCCTGTGGCATTGGGTCGACAAACGGGGGGGAACCGCCGTTCGACTTGCCCAACGACAGGCGCTTGAGACGCGGGTGGCGAGCCAGGAACCCTCTATCGAGCTTGAACCAACTAGCGAGGTGAAACTCGAGAAGGGCGGGCATTGTCACGTCGTCGAACGCCCAAGTGAAAATATCAAGCGCAGGGCTGACGGCGAGATACGTCAATCCGGCCATACGTGGCAGGTCTATGCTCAACCCCGACGCGATCGTTGCAGCGCGGTCGCTGCGCCCGGTCCAGTCAAGCTCGAGTCGCTGAATGAGAGGCGCAATGGCGTGCGTGCAATTATCGAGCGTCGTCAAAAGTCTGACTATCTGCTCGATGGAAGAGTTTTTTTGGAATACGATGTGGCGGTAGAGTAGAGGCGTCGCAAGTGTCTGGAGGGTTTTGGTGGACGCCGAGACGGCTGCGAGTTCCGAGCGATCCAGGTATAGTAAGATTTCGGTGTACAGCTCCACTGGCAAAGAACGCATAGCGTAGGACCTTCAGGATGTGGGGAGAGGACAAGATGCGCTGATTGCCGATGTCAACCGTCGGCAACAAAACGACCTCACACCAATTCCCTTTCCCCACCAACACCGTCTCTACCTCCTATGAGGCTCATTTGCTGCAAGCCAGTCACTGGAGACCATTTGAAACGAAGGTAACGTTCGGCACGAGCTTTTGCAGTGAAGACAAGATCATCGCGTCATCCTCTCCGGATCCTTCGCGGCCGCTACTTTGGCAAGCCTGCGCTTGAGCACCTCAATGGTTGAAGGTATCCTCGGCGTTACAACATCAATGTAACAGTATCCGTACTATAAGTCTTTACCTTGTGATTCCACGCTTCCCTGTGTGGGCCTCAGAGTCTGCCGCCTATCCTTCCAGAAGAGCTTTCGCCTCCGGACCAAACGACGTGATGTACCTCCCACTCAACACCTTCGGTGCACGAAGCGCGAGCGCAGCGATTGCCTCTGCTGGGACAGCGGGCGGCAGCGCCATTCCAGCAGCAAATGCGGCCTTGATGTGTTCGTGCGTCTCCGGCTTCATCGCGTGTGCGCTGCCGGCCAGTACGGCGGCCGACATCTAAGTTAATAGTAGAGACCAGGCGTGTCAAAGCTGAATGGAATGGGAGAAACGAGGAAGTAAGGACGAACGTCTGTCTTGACGAGGCCTGGGTTCACGGCGATAAACGTTACGTCCGGTTCTTCGTGTCCCAGCACCCTTTGTAAGGACGACCCGAGTCAGTAATACTGTCGTGCCAACAGCTTGAAGAACGCACTGGATAATTCGATTCACAGCAGCCTTAGTCCCAGCATACGGTCCCGACGCTTCAAACGCATTCTCGCTCGCCCCGCTCGACAGAGCGATCAGCCGTCCCTTGCTCGTGCGGAGACTAGGCAGCGCGGCGTGGTACAGCGGGAGAATGCTAAGCACGTTCGCGGCGTATACCTCCGTAAATTCGGAGAGCGTCACGTCTGCCATGCGTTTGACTGGTCCTGGTGAGGCGCCGTTGAGGATTAGACTGTCCAGTCCGTTGAAGGTTGCGATGAAGCGGTTGAGAGCTGCGGTTGAGGTATCGGCGTCTGTCCTGTACATGCATTTAGCAGACCGCAGACCATAGACCGTGACAGTGTAGGAGGACGTACAAGTCTCCTTGAGTGATGAGGAGCGTTTCCGGGTATTTGTCTGCGTATGTGATCATGAGCTTTGCACAATCTAAACCAACCGACTCGGACCGACCATTGAGCGCCTGCAATTCAGTCGTGACAGAACGCGAGAAACTAGCAACACTGTGTCCCTGTCCCAGAAGCGTTTCAACAATCGCGAGTCCGATGCCGCTGCGTTGCGTTACTTCGTATTATAGATACCGAGGGAACAAGAAAACTCACCGCGAGCCACCTGTAACGAAGATCTTTTGAGCCAGCATGAATACGGTTGGACAAATTGGGGACGAATCTCCTGGAGTGTCGTTGTTTATAGTGTTACAAAGGCTTATAATTAGGCACTGATGATGAATAACGTCGACCGTGTTGATGATTACGATGCATGTGTATCCCGCAACAGATTACTTACGTCATACATGTCAAGACCATCCGAACGGACGAGGGAGGGGGAAGGAGGGAACGTAAGGAAGGGATAGGTTCAAAGTAAGTCTGGCGCACGCACCCAACATCACAGTGTGCGCACAGAACACAGGAGATTGTTCCCCGTTGAGGCGATGGACGAGCATTCCAGATGAGGATCAAGACGAGACGGGCGGATGGGCAAGACGGGGTTGTGCACAAGACCAATTTTGCTGAAACACTTGTGCAAGTGACGAGTGTTGAGCCATGTCCGTAGCGAAGATATGGCTCCGCGTCTGTCGCAACGTTGCATCGCAGGGATCAAACTTCAAGGTTGAAGACCTCTCGGCGTTCCGACGACGTTGCAGTATTCAGACTGTAAGTAGTTTCGCGGTCACGAGTATCGGAAGGCGTGGGAAGATCGAGAACGCGCCTTCGGTCACGTGCCCGTGATGGGCCGACGGGAACGGTTCGCGTCCAGCGTGCTGTGTTCGCTCTTGATCTCAACCCGTTACCAGCCTTGACGCCGTTGCCGCCGCGCCCTCGATGGCGCCGCCCCCGCTGCAGGACGAGAACACGCCGCTACGGAGCCTGCCGACCCTGAGCTCGTTGTCCAAGACGACGACGAAGGGCAGTGGGCGACGCCGTCCAGGCTCTGGTCTCCACATGCGCACGAACAGCACCCAGCTCCAGCACACACCGAGGACGGCGGCGATGGGGGTGATGACGCCGCCGCCCGAGCAGAGTACAACGGTGCGTGGTCGTCGCGTGGCCCGGCCGTCTATTGTTTTCTTATTCCATGTTACTCTATTCCTTCTCTTCACTTTGTCCCCGCAGATGTCCACAGCGAGCTCGTCGTCCGGCTCGACGTCAGGCTCGGGGCGCAAACGCGTCCGCTCGCTGCACGTCAACACCGTCGCCGGCAACGCCAACCCAACCTCAGCCACAGCCCAGGCGAGCCCGAACCCCAAGGCGCGCAAGCAGCTCAAGACGGTCCCAGCGCAGTCCAGCCCGACCAAGCGACGCGCCAAGCGCGACATGCGCGACTTCTCGTCGAGCCCTGAACCTGCGGGCGGCAGCGTGCGCTACAGCCCGCCGCGCGAGCAGTTCACGCCGCCGCGCACGGTCTATATCCCAGTCGTACCCCAGAGCGCGCGCCGTACGCCGACTCCAGCCCGCGGACGCGCGCCCACGCCCAGCCTCAACGCGCGACGCCGCTCGAGCACTCCTGCACGCAACCGCGCCCCGACACCCATTCCGCCAGCCAGCCCAGGCGAGGATCCCATCCTCCTCGTCGGGCCCGAACCCGACTGGAGTGCACACGCGCGCGACCTCGAGCCGCAGCCGAAGGAGGAAGAGCTCGAGTCCGTCATCCCGCCCACCCCCGTTCACCACTCGAAGCCGACGCACTCCCCGGGCAACATCAGCATCTTCGACGTGCCGCCCGATGCGGACGACTCCTTCACGCGTATGGGCGACGCGTCTGAGTCCGAGTCAGAGGACGAAGCGGTAGTGGACGAGTTCGAGGTGCCTGTGAAGCAGGACCCGCCGACGGCGCGAACTAAGGCGCGCATGGACCGATTCGGGCGTCCGAATTCGCCGTACCCTCTCCAGCGCAGTAATGCCTCTCTCATCGAAGAAGAGGACGAAGACGAAGATGAAGACATGGAGGACGAGCAGACGCGGGCGCAACTCCCGCAGCAGATACTCCCCGACCCCGACTCGCCGCTCAGCAAGCACTCCTCGCGCGGCAACAGCCCGTTCAAGCGCTTCAGCTTCATGGACAGCCCGGTCGACTCTATGCCTTCGAAGCCGCTCTTCACGAACGAGGACGTGGAGATGCACGAGGCTCAAACTCGACCCCAGCCTACTCGCACTGAAAGCATGCTACGCGACCTCTTCTCCCCTACGCGCGTACCGCTCCGTCCGTCTACACCGCGCGGTCGTCGGACGATGCGCGCTTCGCGTGTGCCTATCGAGCCGACGCCCGTAGAGGAGGCACCTACAAATAACGAAGAGGAGGAGGAAGTCCAGAACGTGCCGCTCAACGACCGGTCGATGCATCTCTCTGAGTTCGGTATGGATATGGGCGAGAGCTTCAGTCGCTCGCGGACGCGCGAGACGCCCATTGAGGACGAAAGTGAGGAGGGAGATGAGGAGGAGGAGGAGGATATAACGGGTCCCGGCGTCATCCAGATTTCGTCGAAGGACCCGCTCGCGGCTGCACGTGCCGCTGCGATTCTCAAGAAGGTCCGTTTCCATTTCCGGTTGTCGTGCTTTCTGCCTGTATCTGATTTACTTTGCGCATTACAGCACCACAAGTACATCCAAGAAGGCCTCCTCCACCGCTCGCTTTCCAAGTCCAAGGCTAACCGCTCGAGCCGCTCCCTCTCGCGTTCGCGGACTGGTAGCCCAGCGGCGTTCAGCGTCGTCTCGAACGACGATCTTCTCCGTCTCAGCGAGGCGGAAGTTGCACTCGAATCATCCCATCCACATCCACGGACCCCCGCCCCGTGGGCGAAAGACGACTGGAAGCTCCTCGATGCGTGTTTCACAGCCGTGCGCGAGGAGAGCGGACGCGATGTGGATGAGGTGCAGCCGAGGGAGGTCGTTCTGCGGTTCGTGGCCGTTATGGAACTGGACGAGAACGAACTTATTGGCGAGTGGTCGAGGTGCGTCTTTTCCCGTTCCCCATTCAGCCGTTCCTGACCGTGACGATGTTGTAGGGACAAACTCCTGCGCCGCGTTATCGCGCTGCGGACGAAGCAGAAGGGAAACCCTGCTAGTAGTGTTATTGCTACACCTCGTGGGAGTAGAGCGCCCAGTGAGACGCCGAGTATGCGTGTGCCGGACTTTACGCCGCAGGTTGCGTTCGGGCTTGGTGGAGGACGGATGTATGCCGATTTGAATCGGTTGGAGGGAGGGAGTGTGCCTGCGCTTAAGCGGTAGGATTCTTTCTCGCCCTTCATTGTCCTTACTTGTTAACTGATTGAATTTTGTTTGCAGACCGGACTTTAGCAAGACGTCGTCTTCGTCCTTCGAGTTCAAGCGACCGACGAGCAGTCTCAAGGAGATGGACTTGGGTCCCGAGTCGCCTGCGAGTTCCAGGGGGACGCCGGCGCATGGGACATTCGAGTTTCCGCGGAAGGTCAGCAAGGGCCTACGTGAAGTCCCACCCGAGCTCCTTGCGCCGCGGTACAAGGCCCCGTCCTCGCCCGCGTCGTCCATCACGTCCCTCCCGCCTGCGACTCCGCAACGCGCAAGCGCACTCTCGACGGACGCGCCGCCGAGCACTGCGCGTCGGGTGATGGGGTATCTCAGCTCGTGGTTGAGCGTGTCCAAGTCGCAGCCCGTCGTTCCAGCGTCCAAACTCCCACAGCCAGTGCGCAAGCCTGGTCTTCCGGCCCCACCACCTGCGCGTCCGCGCGCTGTAGCCACTCCACCCCGTCGACCGGCCGAACGCGCGCGCGCACCGAGTGTACCGCTCCGTGCGCCCCCAAGTATCCAAGAACCGCGCGCGGAGGTGGCCATACCGCGCGATATGGTCGAGCTGCAGCACGCGGAACAGATTCGTCGCGAGCAGGAACGCGCGGTACCGCATAAGGATACAGTGGAACTTGCGCATGCGGAGCCTATCCAGCGCCCTGTAGAGCGCGTACCGCATCCGCGCGAGCTCGTGGAGCTGCATCATGTCTCCCCGCCTCCGCTGCCCCCTCAGCAGCAGAGGCAGCGCACGGCGAGTGGGAGTAGCGTGAAGGATCTTGTCAAGTGTTTTGAGAACGCTGCTGGTGGTGGGGGTGGGGGTGTGGGGGCGACGGGACGGAACGCGGATTTGGAGATGGCGAAGATGAAGATGCGGAGGACGAGGAGTTTGCAGGGGTTGCAGTCGTTTGGCCAGGCTCAGGCTGGGACGTCGGCGAGCGCGACGAACCTTGGGAGGCCCTCGTGGCGTTGAACACGCCTCGGTCGTCTCGGTGTCTGCTCTATGCGTTGGTCGTATACATATGTCTACAGTATCTGTCTTGCTTGTTTGTTTTGCGTCTTCGCATTCGTCACCTCTCCACTCCTCTCGTCCTATCCACACAGCTGGCTGCTACGCTCCCTTTTTTTCCCCTTCCCTTCCCTCCCCTGTCCGCCCTCGTTCCCCGCCCTCATTTCCTCCTCTCGTCTCGCCCTGGTTCGTTCGTTATCTTTTCCCTCTACACCGTCCCTCTGCCCTCCACGCTCGTCTTGCTCGTCGTTATTTTTTGCTTTCGCACATGCTCATCGCTCTTGCTCTTGCTCTCGATGCGACACATATGGTCGTTCATACCTATGCACAAATGTGTACTTCGTACTTATGGTAGAAAAAAAATTGTTGTCTGGAAAATCGATCTTCGTCTCTCCTCTTACATTTAGACTACAAAGAATGCAGTACGTGCTCATGAGGTCAGGGTGGCCTGCGCAGCTTGCATGGGAGTGTATAGGGCATGCTGCGAGCCGAGGTTGTAGCTGAGCGTGAGCTTTTGGAAGATGTCTCCGTCCAGCTCGAGCTGTGGTAATGCACTTGGTCAGGCAGCGGGAAATGCAATGACGGGTATGCGTACCAAGGAGATTACGTCGTCTAGGAGATGCGCTTGCCCTACTGATTGACCGGCGAGGCCTGTGTAGTTCGCGTTCACGATGTGGACGTGAAAGTGATCTGTGGAAAAGCGCCGGTTGAGGAGGATTCGCTCGTGAAGAAGGGGTGACACTAACAGTATGAAGGCTGGTAGTGGACGAATAGTCTTAGACCGCCATCAGGTACGTTCCAGCGCTGGTTGGCGATTCGTGCAGCGTGTCGTCGGATGGAACGGAGGAGGGGAAGGTGCTCCTGTGTGAGCTCACGAAGCGAGCGAAGGGACCGTCCAGGCGGAAGATGCACGAGAGCAACGAGATAGAGCGCCGAGACGGTCGTGAGGTCCCACTTCATGTCGGGGATGATGAGGTACCCAAATCCGCCGCGCAAATGCGAATCGTCCTCGTGAAGGATCTTCTCCACTTCCTTTTTGTGGTCCAGTATGTTCTGCACCCTGCATTGCGTCAGATCACATAGGCTTCGGTGTGAAGGAACGCACCATTCTATGCGCGAGGGCGGGAAGGCATCGATATACGGCCGCACGATGCGTTCATACAGCTCGGGTGTTTCGCGTACGAGAATCAGACTCTGCCTCGTATATTTGCGCACATGGACGTCTGTCGCTGGGAAGATGACATTGATCTTGAGGTCAGAGTTGTCCCTATCCTTGAGCGAGCCCATGAGCCACGAGTACTGGACCCGCTCCGTCAGTTGCGCCACGCAGCGCGAGATCGGCGCACGATGTCGTTCGACTCGAGTAATTTGACGCTGGCGAGCAGGCTGTCGAGATGTTCGAGTTCCGCAGCGTCAAATGCAGTCTTTTGCAATGTGATTATCGCGCGGTCGCGTTTGTCGCTATCGGTGCCAGTGGGTAGCGTGCCCAGAAGAGTTATCGAGTGCGCAACAGGGTCTGCAAAGTTCGAATCGACCTCTTAATGCAGGTCATGAGGTATAGAGACCTTCATTGATGACATCCGTCAGTTGGAAGTTGCCCAGGAACTCCAGCTCGCGGCCAACCGTGAAGGTCATGGTGGTAGTCGGAAGAGGAGCTAATTTCGGAGTTGTCTACTCAGCACATATCCATGATCTTTCTCCCCAGACATTATGCATTAGATCCGTTGCTCGCAACCACGGGATTAGTACATGTAATAAGGGAAGCAGAGTTGTCGATGTTGACTTCAACGGGAGTCAGATGTGGAGCCCAAACATTTATGAAACTGATATCGCGAGAGAATCTAGCATGGTAATTAAAGTTAGAATATCATAGATCAGAAGATTGACTCCATCTGGCGTAATCTGAACCGAAACGGCGGCCGCGAGATCCTTAAAGACAGATGCAAACGCGCTTCGAAGTCCGCGAACGCCCCTCTGTTCCGCTCCTTCATCTTCTTGTATCTCTAGCATCTCACGACCCTTCATGTCCTCCAACAAATCTTCTCAGGTCGAGAACTCCAACAACGAGGGGTATCTCGATGTCACCTTCATTCCCCAGCTCTTTCTCCAGCGCCAGGCGTGGATCTTGGACGTCTTGCGCGCCGAACGCGTCACCTCAGTGAGTCTCAATCCACGAAACTGCCTTTATCTCAAATGCTTCGAGGTACTCGACGTAGGATGCGGTCCGGGCGACCTGATCTCCTGCCTCTGCGAGCCCGCACAGACTGTGGATTCGCAACCCGAGCCTGGCGACCCAATCCTGGACATCTTCCAGGATCTCCATCTCAAGCGCATTGCCGGTCTGGACATGTCTTCTGCAAGCCTTGAGGCAGCGTCGAAACACGTGTTGGGGCGCGTCGAGAATGCTACCAGCGCGGGGAACTCATGGTGGCAGCCCGGGCGCAATCGATGGGAGGCTTTGGAGGTGAAGCTGTGGCTCGGGAGTCTCGACGTCTTCAATAAGGACCTTGTATTTGATCCGAAGAAGGATAGCGGGTACGAGGCGATCGTATCGCAAGAGGTGTAAGTCGACCCTTTTGCTTCCTTCGACGGATGCACTCACACTTTTAGCATCGAGCATCTTCCCGCAGATGTTCTGGACAAGTTTGCCGCTACTCTTCTTGGCGCTTATCGACCGCGGGTGCTAGTTCTCACTACGCCCTCGTTTGACTTCAACGCGCGGTTCACTGCTCCCGGTGTCATCGACGACAGAGGTTACCTCGACCCCACGAGTACGTTTCTCGTCTCATGTAGAATGTGCCTACTAATCTCTATCTGCAGAGCGCACGAAACGCATCTTCCGTCACGACGATCACAAGCTTGAATTCACGCGTGCTGAGTTCCTCGAGTACTGCAAGAGCAATGCCAAACGGTTCGGGTACTCGGTCTCCACAGAGTGCATCGGCTCTCCATTGGAGGATGATCCCTTCGCGCGCGTACGACGTGTAGGGTGTGCCACTCAAGTCGCCGTCTTCCGTCGTTCCGCGCAGGCTCCAATTCTACCTCCCACCCCATCTTCGGGTGCACACGTCCTGCAGTGCCAACGCTTCTTCCCCGCTCATCCCGGCCCCAAGCTCGAGCCGCATGCCGTCCTGAAACTCGTGGAACAGTACCTCATCTTCATCAACGAGCCCTTCGCGGACCTGCACGCCCTATGGTACTATTCCCCCGCCATCTCCATCGCGTGCGGCGGCGACCTTCGTCTTCTCGCGCGTCTCTTCCTTCGCGCTCCCGGGGACTGGGAAGTCGACTTCGGGAAGGAGAAAGCGCTCACGATGCAGTCGCGCGTGACGTGGAAGCACTTCGTCCCCAAGCCCGACTCGGAAGCGGACAAGGAAGACGAATGGGAGACACACTCCGTTTCATCGTACGCGCGCTCGGAGCCTGAGCCGTGGGCGGAACGTGATGATTCTGACGAGGGCACAGCAGCGCTTGAGTCTAGCGTAATCAGCACAGGAAGTGGATGGG
This sequence comes from Exidia glandulosa HHB12029, assembly GCA_001632375.1. NCBI lineage: Eukaryota > Fungi > Basidiomycota > Agaricomycetes > Auriculariales > Exidiaceae > Exidia > Exidia glandulosa. The sequence continues at coordinate 47,981 of KV426063.1, read as the reverse complement.
ACGAGGATACGCTTTACTCGTCCTGGTCCAGCTGGGGTCCCCTGGATGACGGAGGAGGGAAGGACTGGGCAACTGCAGAGGCTGTCCGTGCTTGATGTCGTTGAATTTGTAGAAAACAATGTACCTTTTCACGATGTTCTTCTTGCTTGCTTTCTCGCAGTCAGTGTACGTCCTATGGTCTCTTGTACCCAACAGATTGTTCTACCCAGCTTGCTTCCCCAGCAAAATGCACGATTACTAAACGGCGAGAGGTAGTTGATAACGTTCGTAACTCTGGCTCCCGATGTGCGGATGTACGACGTTTTGGATGGCACAATTTTCCTACTCGTTGCGAATGCTGCGGCCCTGAAATATCCATGCTGATGGAATGAAGAAGGGGCCGCTACCACAGCTGCTTCACGCGAAATACAAGGTATGTTTCGAGTCCCAGTCTAGAGATACTTCTGGAACCACTCTACAGCGCCTTTGAATGCACCCTCCTTACCGGCTCTGACCTGTGGATCAGACTGAGGTGCATAATGAGATACAGTCTTGTGAGCTGGCACAATTTGCGACTTCACGTACCAAGTCCCCACGGACGGCAAATCCATGCTGGCAGCCCATCCAGTGCCGGCGTTCATATCCCGGTGCATACTTTCCGCCACCGAAGATCTCGTCGGCAGCTGCACACGCCTCAGCAGGGAAGGCCGGATCGACTTCACAGCTATGGATCTGAAATGCCGCCTTGCTCTGAGTCATCAGAAGCTCGAAGTCCTTCGGGATATCGTAGCGGGAGGGATGCGCGACGGATATAACGGAAACAACGTTGTCCTGGGCAAGATCGACCGAGTATCTCCCACCGAAGCAGTATCCGGTTGCGGCGAAGGTCGTGATGCCGCGTTCCTTTAGCCCAGCGATGGCTTTGTCAAGGAGGTTCCGAGTCGCCGCCTGGGTATGTCGTGCGCGCCAGGCTTCACGATCGAACTGTGAATTGCATTATGTGAGAGCTGTATTGTAAAAGGAACATGCTTACGCCACTTCCATTACCATAGTCTGCGGGATACGGGTCGCCGTTGAGGTAGTCCGGGAGATAAACCTTTGCAGTGTATGTAGCCGTGTCCAACCTGAACCTGAGGCTGGTACGCTACCTGGAAGCCGTTCTTCGCAAATGCGTCTGCCAGAAGCTGGACACGTGTGGGTTATGTATCGCGCAACGATTGACCCTTCGTGCGCACTTTGTTGTTGACGAGCTGCATTCCGAAAACATCTAATGCCAGTTGAGGACGTTGAGATCGCATAGGATTAAGATAAACCTACCCGTAAGGAAGAGAACAGCCTTGTCCTTGGGGTACTCGCCCTCAGGCAGTGCGATGTATACGTCCACGCCGTTTATCAACTCGACTGTGCCTGTCAAATGTTGAGATTCCCTGGGTCAGAGATACGTAAAGGCGCACCGGTCGGGTTGCCCTCGTGAATGACTGCCTCGAAGCAATGTTTTGTGAAGCTCATGGCTGGCGCAGGTCGAAGAGGCTGTCGGGCGAACGCCGATTTGAGAACGAGCCGGACATTCGGTTTCATTCACCGATGCAAATCCTGGTGACGTGAGGACGCTATGAATAGAGAGTATTGGTACACGTTGATGACTAAGCGCATTAGGCGTAAAACCTGCGGCGTGAGCTGGGCGTGAGTCTCGCAAATTGCCGATTCATATCTTCTCCTCCGCTTTCTTGCCAGTGCGACGGCATAAGAGGAGGCACACGCAATTCCGCGCACTCCAACAGGCAGACGATGGCGGTCTATATTCTGCATTTATTGCGCAGTACATATATCTCTATTTCATCCGACGACCGGTATCTGGGAGCTTGCTTGGAGCTTGCGGGTGGGCTTGCGGGCTCGTTCGGTTCTGCGTCCTATTCACCAAGAATGGAAGCACCTGTTCTGACAGTACGCTGCACGCGTATAGAAGTGCTCACACAGAGCTTCCAATTGCGCGTTCCCCGCAGACCATGTGGGGTCGCGCTGTCTTCTACGCATCGCCTTGCAGCCAAGATCAAGTCTGACTCACCTGCGCCCCAACAATCTTGCTCAAATGCTTCGTATTCGCCGATGCGCTCTTTATGACCCGCATCTTGGGGCACGCTGTCGTGATTTATGCCTCGCAGTCCACAATGCGACAGATCGACGTCTGCAGTCGTGTGCCGATCGTCTACCTGTTACTAAGCGGGCGGGCACCCCTGTTTAAAGTCAGTCGACACGAGTATCTGCTGTGCTCAAGCTGTTCCTCCCCTCATGGTGCTCGCTACGCTTCCCGTATTGGCAGTTCTGCTCGCTCGCGCGTATGCCGGATCTGTGCATTCGCGCGCAACACACTCGAGCATCGTCCTCGAGAACGGCGCCGAGTTTGGTGCATACCACCCGCCGACCACGTTCGAGGTGTTCGAGGCCGGCATCGACACCCCGCTGACGGCTCGCGCGGAGAAGAGGAGTTTCAAGGACAACGCGCTCTCTTTCCTGCACGACCGTCTTGGCAGCGAAGCGGTACAATACCGCAGTGGATACGAAGGCGAGGTGGCATCGCATGTCTATGTTAACCAGCACTTCGTACGTGCAGATTTCGCGTTACGTTCCTTAACCCGTGGCATGCTGAATGCCGAACATTGTAGCACGGAATCAGGGTATCTAACGCCATGGCCAACGTCGCGCAGAACAAGGACGGCAAGATCACGGCGTTCAGCAGCTCTTTCCTCCGTAACCCACGCAAGATCGCGTCCTCGACCCCGAAGCTGTCCTCCCAGCAGGCGGTCGCGCGTGCCACTGCCCAGCTCGGCGGTGCGCTCATTCCTGGTCGCGAGATTCATCTCGAGTACCTCGCAATTGACTCCGGCAACGTTGAGCTCGTGCACGTGGTCCCGGTAGAGGTCGATGGCCTGAGGCATGTTCTCGCGTACGTGAACGCTGCCACGGGAGACGCTGTCTCTGTCATCAACCAGAGCTTTGATGCGAGCGTACGTGATATCCTCCCTCATCTCACTACTGCCATACCCAATCCTTGCCGTCTCGCAGTTCCGGGCCATCCCGCCGTCATTGAACAACCCGAACGACGGCTTCTCGTTGATTGTCAACCCGGAGGACCCGCTCGCGTCGCCGAACGGTTGGACGACGATTAACGGCGTAAACACGCACTCGACGAACGGCACCAACATCCGCGCCATCATTTACACCACCAAGGCGACTATCCCCGAGTCGAGCGACGATGTCTGGGACTCAACATGGGATGCTACTGTTCAGCCTACGGTATCTGCCAACGCGCGCGCGGCGGCTATTAACTCGTTCCACCTCGCGAATGTCATCCACGACATCACGTACAGATACGGTTCGTCTCTTCCTGCTTTCCCATCCTATGCTTTTGACTAACGCTGTCGCAGGCTTCACGGAGAGCGCGTTCAATTTCCAGGGCAATGACCCCGTTATTGTCAACGTCCAGAGCACGATCACGACCAACAACGCTTTCTTCTCGACCGCCCCCGACGGCACAAGCGGACAGATCGACATGCTCTTGTGGACGCGGACGAACGTGAGTGCACCGCCAGGAATCAGTGGGTCAGGGCTCAGAGACTCTTGCAGCCGCGTCGTGACGGCGATGTTGAGAACGATGTGATGGCGCACGAGTGGACTCACGGTGTAGGTCCATAGTCACACGATCACCGAGCCGTATATGGCTGACGTGCTTTTCCAGCTCACAACTCGCATGACTGGCGGCGGCGTCAGCACTTGTCTCGATGCTTTTGAGGCTTCTGGCCTCGGCGAGGGCTGGTCGGATTCGTTTGCAGGTACTGCTCAGAAATCTGCTCTACGTTGGAACTAACAATCATTCCTGTAGACTGGCTCGCCCAGACAAGCGCGACTCTCAAGGACTTTGAGCTTGGCGTCTATGTTTTCGGCAGCAATGTGCGTACCTATTTCTATCTTCAGACGAGCTCATTGATGTCGTGGACCGGTATAGCTGCGCACAAAGCCGTACTCCGTCGACCCCGCACGGAACAACTATACCTATTCGCTCCTCCAGCAGTCCTCTAACGATCCTCATTTCTTCGGCGAGCTCTGGGCGGAACTTCTCCACTTGCAACTGGATGCGCTTGTGAAGGAATAGTGCGTCCAATCCTTACGAGTCTTCTCACTGGTAATTATGGACGTACTCCAGCGGCTTTGCCAGCGACGCGCACACCAACCCGGACAGCACCGCAGGCAACGTCGTGTGGCTCCACTTGTTCATCGACGCCCTCGCACTCCAGCCGTGCAACCCGACTTTCCTTCAGGCCCGGCTCGCATGGATTCAGGCAGATGCTAACCGCTACAATGGTGCGAACAAGTGTCTCCTTTGGGGCGTTTGGGCTGGACGCGGCATCGGCATCAATGCGGACAGCTCGCACGTCGACAACTTCGATCTGCCGGCGGATTGCCAGTGATCACCTCAGACGTCAGGTGCAGCTCATATCCTGTCGCTACAGGCTCTATTCTTGTTATTTAACTTGACGACCATCTGGGAGCCTGAGTGGGAGTTCGGAAAGCAACACTAGTTTGACATCAAGATTTTGTCTGGAGTACTGTGCAGATTCCGTCAAGTCAGATTTTCTTTCCTGTTACCAGTGAGCCCACGGCGCTGCTGAGGCGTGCCGAATTGAAGTCGTTCAGAAGTTGCCGCCGGCGAGACCCGCACCGCTCTTGTCTTCCTTCTTGCACCATCATGCGCACGGCCCGTTGTTCCGTAGCGTCCTCGCGGGCGCTCCAGGATGCCTTTGTACACTGCTTTCCTCGAACGGTCGCGTGCAACTTGGGCTTCGCTGTCATCTTGCATGTGCTGCTCTCGACCGCCGAACTCCAGCACGTCAGATAATGCCATTCGCCAAGGCTACCCAAATAACACGGGAAATAACCCCTCTGGACATTCGGGCGCAGTTGCGGATGCCCTGTACATATGGGCGACGCGGCGAAACATCAGATTTGCAGCCAGTGGCTGCATCTGCAGGCCATAACATCTCCTGCATAGATTTCTAGCTGACTTGACTTCGAATAGCGGTGCTTATCGAGTGTCGTGCTCATGCTCGACATACGCGACAACTCGCGCGTTCTTCTCCCCATTCACGTCGGATAACGAGAACCGCGCTGCATCACACGATGACCGGGAGTTGCGTCTGGCCGCGGTTGAGGATTTCCCGATTCACGTCGACTATTGAACGAGAACCGCGCTGCATCACACGATGACCGGGAGTTGCGTCTGGCCGCAGCCCGAATCCTCAACCGCGGCGACGTCGTAATGATGCTGGGGCTATAAGAACCCCTTTCGCGAGAGCATCGAACACTTCGAGTGCCAGTCCAGATGCTTGCCACGCTTCCTGTCTTTGCGGCCCTTCTCGCGCGCGCATCCGGCTCTCCGAAGTCGCGCACCACTCACTCCAACATTATACTGGATAATGGGGCCGAGTTCGAAGCTTACCATCCGCCGAATACCTTCGAGGTATTCGAGACTGGCATTGATACGCCGTTAAGCACACGCGCGACGAAGCCGCACTTCAAGGACAACGCGCTCTCCTTCCTGCACAGTCGTCTGGGCAGCAACGCCGTTCAGTACCGAAGCGGCTACGAGGGCGATGTGGCGGCGCATGTTTATGTCCACCAGCAATTTGTTTGTCGCCGGTTTCCCTCTCGCTACGACGCTCATCGAGACTTGCTCTAGAACGGCATTCGCGTGGCCAACGCGGTGGCGAACGTCGCGCAGAACAAGGCTGGCAAGGTCACGTCATTTGGCAGCTCCTTCGTGCAGAGCCCGAGGAACGTCGCGTCGCCCACGCCCAAGATCTCGTCTTCACAGGCGGTGAACAAGGCCACGGCGGCACTCGGTGGCGCACTCATTCCCGGGCGCGATGTGCAGCTCGAGTACCTTGCGACGGATGACGGCGATGTCGTGCTCGTTCACGTTGTACCGATCGAGTTCACCGACGGTAAGAACGTCCTTGCCTACGTGAACGCTGCTTCGGGTGTCGTCGTGTCTGTGATCACACAGACCTTCGACGCTACTGTACGTCGCATTCCTCCCAAGCATACTCTTGCTTACGCCATTCTACTTCAAGTTCCGCGCAATCCCGCCGACGCTGAACAACCCGAACGACGGCTTCGCGCTCATCGAGAACCCGGAGGACCCACTCGCGTCTCCAAACGGATGGACGACTATAAATGGCGTTGACACGCACGCGACGAACGGGACCAACATTCGCGCCATCGTTTACACCACCAAGGCGACTATCCCCGAGTCGAGCGACGATGTGTGGGACTCGACATGGGATCCGACCGTCCAGCCAACTGTCGCAGCGAACACACGCGCCGCCGGTATCAACTCGTTTCACCTTGCCAACGTCATTCACGACATTACCTACCGCTACGGTGTGTGCACTTCCGCGGTGGAAGTTTTGTTTATCTAACGGCGGGTGCGCAGGCTTCACGGAGGAGGCATTCAACTTCCAGGGCAACGATCCCATTATCGTCAACGTCCAGAGCACGATCGGGACCAACAACGCGTTCTTCTCAACCGCGCCTGACGGGACGAGCGGGCAGATCCACATGCTGCTGTGGACTCTGACCACCGTCAGTTTTCTCGATTGTCCATCATTACTGTGCTGAACTCATTGTTTTGATAGCCCCGCCGCGACGGAGACGTCGAGAATGACGTCCTTGCGCACGAGTGGACCCATGGCGTACGTACTACCCCCATCTGTGCCTCGCCTTCTGACGCTCTGCTTGCGCGCCATCTACTGTATAGTTGTCGACGCGGCTGACTGGCGGTGGCGTTAGCACATGTCTGAACACACTTGAGTCGCAAGGTCTCGGCGAAGGGTGGTCAGATTCTTTTGCCGGTACGAGTTGCTGAAGTTACTGCGTCACTGGTAGACTGACCCTACTGCCCAGACTGGCTTGCGCAGACCAGCGAGGACTTGAAGGACTTTGAACTTGGCGCATACGTCTTCACAAAGGGCGTACGTGGAGCACTCAACCTTTGTTGTTACACTCGCTAATGCTCTGCTATATCGCCAGATACGCACCAAGCCTTACTCCGTGGACCCGACGATAAACAACTACACCTATTCGCTCTTTCAGCAGTCGAGTACCGACCCGCACTTCTTCGGTGAACTCTGGGCCGAGGTCCTGCACCTCCAGCTCGACGCGCTCATCAAGGAGCAGTACGTCCTCGCGAAACACTCTCCTTCCGCTTATAGTCACTTACCATCCATCTCTGTAGCGGCTTCGCAGACGACGCACATACTAACCCGGACAGCACCGCAGGCAATGTTGTGTGGCTCCACTTGTTCATCGACGCCCTCGCACTCCAGCCGTGCAACCCGACTTTCCTTCAGGCCCGCCTCGCATGGATTCAAGCGGATGCTAACCGCTACAATGGTGCAAACAAGTGTCTCCTCTGGGGCATCTTCGCTGGTCGCGGCATCGGCGTCAATGCGGACAGCTCGCACGTTGACAACTTCGACCTGCCGGCGGATTGCTAGTGTTCACCTCAGACGTCAGGTGCATCTTATATAATGATACTGTCGCTACAAGCTCTATTCCTATTATTTGACTTGACGACTACTTGTATCTGGTGTGACACTGTTCGACATCGACATTACGTGCTGAGCGCTGTGCAAGTTGTGCCGAATTAACGTTGGATATTCCTTTGTGTTACCAGAGAGCCCTCCTTCGTAAGTCCTTCACAAGTTGGCACGTCAGGTCGTGGGCGTACGGGGTGTTGGTGAAACTCCGACGCTCTCTCTCCCGCCACCATGTTCAACGACCAGTCGGTTCCCATAGGCTCGCCACGACGCGCGTGGACACCCAACGGACCGTATGATCAGTGGATTGGTATGATCAGCGACGAGTCACGTGCCAAAATCATCGCGTTTGAAGCGACAAATTGGGCAGCTGCCCAACTTACCATCATCGAGGACCTCGCCGATATGGAACCAACCCAACCTTGGGTGCTCGCTCGTCAGGCTTCCTTGTACCTCAGTCTCGGCGACGCGTATGGTGCTCAGATAGCTGCCGTGAAGGCCCGGGAGATGGCGCGCCATCCCGACGAGCGCTTCACTCAATGGGTCGACATGCTCAGCTGCAAGGCAGCCGATTATCTTCGTGTACAAGGTGAGCTCTTCAATAGTTCGTAGTTTTGAAATGAACCAACCCCCCATTGCGTTATCACAGAAACGCTGTTCGACGAGGCTGTCATGGAGCGTGGTCTGCCTGCGCCTGCCGTCGAGCCCCTCTCAGGGTATCGGACTGTCAACATTGCGCTCGACGCTGTGAAGGCGCACTGGGATACCCTCCGCGACAATGTGCCGGAAGTCTTGTTGAACAAGCGACTGTCACGCCTCATATCTATCGAGTCCAATCAATTGGAACACGTCTTCGAGCTGGGCGGCGACTCCGTTTCGCGACTGGTCCGGGCTGGCTTCTTTGTTGCAGCCATCGAGAAGGTACAGGAAGGCTCGCCAATCCGTCGAAAGGAGGAAATCGTCAAGGTCCTCAAGGATTATCATCTGGTATGTTGTTCTGCTCCCGATATACGTTTCGTGCCGATTAGCGCAGGCGCTCGGAGTGTGGGAGAGGAATTGGGCGGAATCCAGGTCTCTTGACGAACGCATGATCAAGGAAGTTCACCATCGCCTGCTCCGCGCTACCCGCATTCGACAGGACGAAGACTACAACGTTCTCATGATCCCTACCCGCGCTTGGAGACAATCCGTCGCACTCAATAATCAGCGTATCGCCACCATCTATCATCGTCCGACGGAGATTCCGGCTTCCATGTCACGATTCCTGAGCCTTGTAGATGTGCGTACGCCGCTGTTCCGCATACCAGTGGGTGTGGAGTTTTGATATCTAGCCGCTCGTCTCCGCCGCAAGCTCTGGGGAGCTGGATGATCCTTATAGCGTAGCTGCATGGATCCATCACAGCCTCGCCTGCATTCATCCGTTTCAAGATGGCAACGGCCGAGTAACGAGGATCGTCGCCTCCATTCCACTCGTCTTGTGCGGCTTGCCTCCAATCAATATTTTCTACGAGGATGGAATCAAATATGGTCAGCTACTCCGGCAGGTGCGGATTGATTGCATCATCTTCTGCTCCATTTTAGCTCACTGGCCGTCGTGGCACGTTTTGCTCTCAGGCTGACAGTCAGCGTGACATTGGGCCGCTGGCCACGTTTTTGCATGATCAGGCACTGAAGACCGCATCGCGACTTCTCGCTATCTGTGACGCAGATGTAGATCCCGACGGCGATGTGGACGGCGGTCTCGATACGGTATCGGTCGCGGAGTATGAGAAGGCTTTGGCGACGGGACCTGTGTCACTTCCTCGCTGAATTTAGGCACTGCATCTGCACAGTCAGCTACTCAACCCTCATTCCCTCACGGATGTCGTGTCCTCGTGTATTACTCCGAAGGCTGTCTTTGACTGTAGGGCCATCAGCGCCGAAACTGCCCACCTATATCCTACCCACTGGCATCATTAATTTCCTTTCCAGTACATACTTTCTACTTCGACTTTCAGCTCATACTCTTCTACATGGTCCTCTTCACGTCCACTCTTCTCGCCATCGCCCTCGTCTCTGGCGCTGCAAACGTTGCTCCTGCTGCCGGTAGTACGGCCAGTTTCAGCACCACTCAGGGCTTCACCTCAGTATGGAAGCGGTCGCCATTCACGATCAACCTCCGTAACACGGGGAACGAGAACGTCGCCTGGTTGCGCACGACAGCAACTTGAAGTCCAAGTGCACCCGCGTCATCATCAGCAGCGTCCGTAACCAGTGTCTCCACTGACTTTACTCTCTCCTGGTCAACAAGAATGTGAGGCAGTTCTCTCTTCATGGCGAAGGAGGGTTCGCAGTGGTCGGATGCGGAGGCCCGCTCTTCATCGAGCTTCATCATTCACACCGAACGGCACCTTCTGGGCTGGATGCTGCGGTATCTCGGAGAAGGACGACCGTTCGGTTCACTCACCCTACAGCTGTGACTGAAGGTCGTCTGAAGAGCGATGTTCGACAGGCCCAGTTTGTAGACATTCCCTTCGTCCATTCATTCAATTACACTGCAGTGTGATGCACATATTGGGAAGACAGCGGGCCAGGATGATGGTCTTTCGACGGCATGTGTCGTCCTAGGTAGCGGCTGGTGGCGGCTTCGTTCCAAGATGAACTTCGACTTCGCACTCCGACACGGGTTTCGCTGCTCCTCTACAGGCGCTTGGAGCTCTTACTATCTCCTGTCGCCAGTAAGCTGGCACATTCCCTAGTGACTCCTATAACACCAACTTGTCCCACGCAGTTCGCCTGCAAGTTATGGACCCGGGCGTCGCGTTCTCCAGTACAGATAACGGCACCACCGTTGGCGTCATTGCTCGTCAATCCGTCAACGCGTCGATGGTTGAATGCAATCGCTGTGCGGAGATACGTCGTTGATTGGCGCGGGTTCTAGTCGGCGATCGCCGTCCGTGACCTGTCCTCCCTCACCCTCGTCAAAGTACGTTCTGTAGGCTTTGTAGATCTTTGCACGAGCGCTTACGACTGACGGAATACTTGGTATTACAGCATGGATCTCGTAGTTGTCTCTGACGATTTACTGCTCCACATCTTCGACCATCTCTTTCTCTCTGAACTTATCCGGGCATCAGCAGTCTGCAGACGCTGGAGAGACCTTGCAACATCTCATGTGCTGTTTTGGAAGTCGATATCTCTCCGTGGCGATGCTAAAAACGCTGTAAAAGCCTTCGTCGCGCGTTTAGACAAGACGTATGGTCGCCCTTCATTAGTGGAGATCGATCTATGCTCGTGGCCGCCAGTTGATCTTCCAAACGACTCAGAGATATCTGCTGCTCTTTCACGCCATCTGCGTCACATAGGAGGCTTGGTCATACGGCATATAACCCGTGACCCGCATTCTATTTTTCGCATGCTGCAACGCCCCGCTCCTTTGCTCCAGCGTCTTGAATTGGTAGTCGGACCAGGATCTGACGCCATCGGCTATACATATCCTGCACTACCATATGACTTATTCTGGGGTCAACTACGCGCAATTACTACTTTGCAACTTGCTGGGATACGGCTCCCAGTCCGGACCCCGATGTGGTTTGGTCGTCTCACGGAGTTCCACCTAACTCTCCTATCTCACGACGTTTATGACCTTCCTTGGTTACCGACTATTATGCCTTGCTTGGTCCGGCTTCAGCTAGGAGGCAACGTGAAGCTGCCTGAGCCGAGCTCAAGCGATGATGCCTTCTGGAACCAGCTCGAGTCGTTCCAACTTCTTGTAGGCCGGGTCTGCGAAGGGTGGCAGCCGTGGAATGCATATCTTGCCGACGTTAGGCGGGTGGAGATATCTTCACCAGACGATCGGGTAGTCGAGCTTTACAGCCGACACCTCAAAGGGCCCTTAGACCTGGTCGTTCGAGAACATGACGGCCATGATCTCTTCTTCGTCACTGTATCCAGCAGTAGCTCCCGGCTCGTGAGAGTCTTCGCCGAACACCGGGTCTCTGATCATTTAAGTTCAGTCCTGGGTCGTCGCACTACTTGGAGCGCCGACGCGCCGCCACCACATCGAGTTTTCGAATATCAGTCCATAGTCGAGCGCATCGTGACGCTCTCGCTCGACGGAGCGCTGTGGAACGACTTTGTGGGATATTTCGCTGTCCTCCCCTCGCTGCAGGAGTTGCACATCGTCGGCGGTCTATACGAATTTGTCTTCGACATCTCTACCTTGCGCCGGGATCGATGCTTGAGGTGTCCTGTCCTTCGTGTGCTATCGCTTCAGAACCTCGCGCCTTCCGCCGAGGCGAGCGTCGTTGCAGATTTCGTCGCGCACGGCCTCGAACGTCAACCTGGTCCTCTCACGCTACGCACCTCGTCCGTACTTCAGGGCTCATTTGACGTGTTCGGCGAGGGTGTGAGCGTCTCGGTCGACGGAATTCTTGTGCGGGACGCAGGACGTGAACCCACAGGTGTTTTAGCGGAATCCGCGGCGTAGAACGGTACAGTTCATCCCACCTGCTACGAGCGGGCGGAGTACATTGCGTCCCAGCGGCACCCTGTTCAACACAGGTGCTTGAAGCCTGCTGCGCGGGGAAGAGGACATGATGTTCAACACGTCCAGCAGCACGAGCTCACGTTGCACGGACAGTGAGACGGGGCGTTGAAGGGCAAGATTCTATAGATAGGCCCACGACCGATTGCCCTGCTGCAGGCCACAAGCAGCTCGAGAACCATCATCGTTATCGCTGAAGATGCGGAATGGGGGTGAAAGAGAGCGAAAAAAATCGGCAAGGTCCCAGAGATCGCGGTATCTGATGCTGCAGAACAGGAGGAAAGTGTATACAGTTCGGCGATAAGTACTTCCGATTGTGGCAGCGTGTCGAGTCGCGTATTCGCAGAATACGCGTACAATCGTAGACGCGACGCTGTGGGAGGCTGGGAGTAAACCGTTTCCGTTATCGTAGCGCCGCACAAGCGGCAGTCACCGACTCCGTGGTGGCCAACAATTCGTTCCGGTAGAAGTAGTAGAATGCACACGTACGCTACAATCTGCCGCTGTTGGATCGTGCTCGCGCGAGGCCGCTCCGCGCCCTCGCTGCTCGCACGCTCTCCCGCCCTGCGGGCGCTTCCGTCCGTCGACGTCTATTTGTCGACTTCTGACACAGTCAATGAGAGAAATACTCTTTCGGCAGATCGAGCAATGGATACCGAATGTTGCTGCTGCTGTCGGACTGCGCTCACACGAGTCCGCTCAGGGCTGCGCGCCGTCGTTGTTTGCACGCTCTGTAGCGCTTCCCTTGTCGTCCACCTTTGCCGCTGCGCGCGAGTAATGGCACAGTGTATGTGCACTCACAATGCAAGTCATGAGTCGAGCCTCATGCGAAGCCGCTGCGTTGCAGCGCCCTCGCCATTCGGCCCCGCGGAGAACGAAACTTTGAAAGTGAATATGCATATGTATCTTGGCTGTAAATGTCTACATCGGCTAGTCATTCACTCTTTTCCTACTGCCCGAGTATGTACAAATGGAGCCTCATGCGACGCCGCTGCGTTGCCGCAGCGCCCTCGCCATTCGGCCCCGCTCTTACTCTTATGCTCGTGTGTCAACTATTTTAGCTACCATTCAAGGATATAGTGCTTATGGAATACTATAACAGAGCGATATACGATTCAATGCGACTCGGGTGCATTACTTGGGCACGCGTTCGAGACACTCATATAACCAAATTCACAAACGGAACCACAACTTCACCACCGAGCCTTGCACTCATACAGAACAGCTGCGCTGCGCCGCCGTTGATATATCCAACTGATTACCACTGTCTTGAGAACTACAGTTGCAAGACTTGCTGACATGGAGTCTGCTTAAGGTGCCGGACCTGACACCGGCCGGAACTGCACATGAGACGGCCCTCTCAAAGAGATAGACATTGAGAGACGGGTCTATAGAGAGTAGCCAGTAGCTCTCAGGGTCCTGAGAGTGGGTGCTGCGCAAGGGAGAGGCCAGAGAAGGGATCGGACCCAGTAAGGAAAGAGCAATCGAGCCAAGTGTTGGGCGCCCGGAGGAAAATCTTAGGCTACGGACGCAAATCTATTAATCTCATTGGCACGGGCAAAATCGGAACTCGGGTAAAAACGCGTGGCCCGTTTCCAACCCCCCACCCACCTAGAAACAACAACCTCCGGAGTCGGTGATTCGTGCAGTAGAAGCGTAAAAGCGACGAAGCCCGATCTGAACGCACTCGTGCCCGTAGTTGGAGGCACGAGCGCTCTAGAAAAGGCAAATGTGTGAGACTGCAACTCGCGCAACGCACATCGTGGTACAGGATCAAGCTTGACGAACGGATTCGTCCGTCGGCACCCCGGCCTGCCACAACATCCGATCGGTGCTGGTAAGTACATGGCACTGGTCTAACAGTGCGATTTGCGAGCTGCATAGCTTCTATTGTATAATGGGTCGAAAAATCCTACTGTATAACTACCGGAGATGTGCATGGGGTATTGAGAATGACAGATGAAGTGTGCGCGAGAAAACAGCAACCGAACAGCGAGTGCGAATGGATGAGCGAGAGAGTAAGAGAGTATACGTAGATGTGCAGGATAGCGTGCGGAAAGATTGAAGAGCCGGTGTGGAGGAGAGAATAAGGTTACAATTGTGGGGACGGACCGAGCCTAACCACGTTCATGTTCGTGTTCATGTTCATGCCATGTCTCCAACTCGGTGTCCGGGCGTGGCAGAGCGGCGAGCGACTCGTCGACGGTGCTCAGACTCGCTGGACGCGCGGCCTCATCGAAGGAGAACATCTTGGAGCGGGATTTTCTCCGCCCTGACTTGCGACGGGATGGGTCTGTGGCCGTCGACGCGCTGGGGTCGTCGACTTTCGTGATGTCCTCGTCATCGTCGTCAGGTCGCGGGATGGGATCGCCTCGTCTTCGCGGTCGCCGTCCTGCGCGCGTAGGGGAGATGCCGTCGGGCATTATCCTTGCTGCAGCGTGCATCTCCACCGCGCGAGGTCGCGGAAGGCCGACGATACCCATGAAGGTATGCATCTCGCCATACATGTAGTCCATCGGCAGCCCGCGGTCAGATAGCGAGGTGCGCGATGCGGTGCGTGAGAGGCCGGTCAAAGAGTTGTTGGAAGTCGTGCGCGATAGACCGGCAATGGGATACGTGAACGTCGGAGAGGAGGGTCGGGAGTTGCGCGGCGTTCGGGTTGGTGGACTCGGAGCTGGACGGAGAGGCGCGGAGGATGAGGCGGATATCGAACCCGTCGAGGATGCTGTGGACTTGACCGTCATAGACATACTGGACGTCGATGCGCCCGGAGTAGGTCCTGTTATCAGATGTAACCGTGGACGATGCTGTTGATGCCTCGGCGTCGGGTGAGTGGGTTCGCCATCCTCGTTCTCCTCCTCGAGCACATCCCCCAGCGTCTGGCTTCGCGTCGCATCCGTATACTCTTCGTCGTCGCTCGCTCGGGACACGGTGATACTCGGCGGGCCGACCTCGCCCGTGCGGACATTGTCCCAGCGCACGGGCCGTTCCCACTGCCACAGCCGGCCGCTCATGGGTATCTTCCGAGCGCGACGACGCGCTTGCCGAAGTGCGCGTTGCGCGCGGTCAAACTCGTCCTCTGAGCTCCACGCGAGGTCGCCCTCGTCTTCGATGTCTTGGTGCACGAACCGCGGCATCTCGCCGTCCTCGTCCTCTTCGTCCGCTAGGACCGCTGGCGCACATATTGCGTGCGTGCGCTGAGTGCGGGCTGGCGTAATAGGGTCGGGTAGGTACGAGCTTGGTAATCCAGCTTCGACGCTCTCGTCGTCCTTCTCGTCCTCCTGGCTCACGTCGCCGTTGCGTGCTCTACGCCGCAGCCGGGCGCGAAGTCGAGCAGCGAGTCTTCGTAGAGGCGACAGGAACCAATCGCGCCATGTATACAGGAACGTCGCCTGCGAGCCGAAAAGCAGGAACTCCACCATCGGCGTTAGGGCTAGAAACACCCGGACGACGTCAGCAAACAGTCATCGAGGGCGAGGGAGAGAGGGAGAGAGCAAGCGTGTGAGGGGAGAGAAATGGGATAGGGGATTTAGTCTGCTTTGTGCCACATGGCGTGGCGTGGCACGCTTGGGGGTAAACAGCGGTGAAACCGCAGAGGACCAGCGTCAAGACGCTAAGTTAGACACTCCGAGGTAACACGCGCGCGAGAATACAAGACGCGAGCGTCGGCAACTATGACCTGCGCAGCGTGCCTCAACCAGGGCGTGGGAGGCGCAGGCGGCGCAAAGCCGCAGGAAGTCGAAGTCCCGCTTTCGTGCCCACGTCAAAGGATTTCTGGGCATGGAAAGGCGAAGGAAGGACGGGCGCGTGGACGTGCAGTATATATGAGGTGGGAATTGGAGAATCCCAGAACCGGGAGGTTAGCCGGGAATAGGATCGACCGGTTTGTGCGCGTTGCCGCAATCGGGAAAGGAGGTGGCACAGGGACGCGCAAACTCTGTCCACGGTACGGCGCGGGGAAAGAGGCGTGTTCAGGCGAAGCGCCAGCGGGGTCAGCAGGGAGAAGTCTTGGCGCGACGAGAAGCAGGGGGAGATGAAAGAAGCGCGAGGGAGAACAATGGAATTCACTCACTGGTCCAGTACATGTCCCAACCCCAGATGCTCTGCTTCAGGTCCACAAGGGTGATTTCGCAGAGGAGTATTATGGCATCGAAGTAGATGATGACGAGGATGCCTGTGAATCGCAGAAGCAGGCCGGCGTCGACACTGCGCCCGCGACGCGGCACGCCTTTGTGCGCAGCGTAGAAACGTCCGATGAACACGAGGATGAGGACGGCGAGAACGAGACCGAATATCAGCGGCAGACCGACGAAGGTGGCGCTGACGAGTTGGTAGAGGTACGAGTCCAGTGTGCAGTATCCCATGGGTGTGAAGTAGATGGTCGGGTAGCCATTGCGTTCGCCGGAGATAATGACTGGGATGGCGAGGAATATCATGGGTAGCGACCACACGAATGGCGAGACGGACAGTAAAGTCGCGCTGGGGAGCTTGACGTGCCTGGGAAGCTTGCGCTTTCCCTTACTGTCCCGCGAATCATGCCGCCAGAGCTTGGCTGACTTGACCGCAATGATGAGCATCGGCTGTAGGAGTGTTAGAGTGGACAGAGGGCGAATCAGCGTTGCACTCACGACGGTGAAGCACACGGCGAAGAAGGCCTGAGCGGCGAGGAAGTAGTACATCCTGGACTATTATGAGCTCGAGAACGAAGTACAACAAGGCGCGACGCACATGATAGCCTGCGCCGCGCAGAAGCGACCGAGGGTCGTTTGCTGGTAACCGTGCAACTTCTCGAGCTGTATTCGCGGGTCGAGCTCCCACGGCAGCCTCGCGCGCAAGTCCTCGTACACAAAGGCCGGCATGCAGGCAACAAGGGAGCGTGGTATAGCGGTCCATAGAATTGTGCTAACGACTGGGTGGCGTGGAGTACGCTTGACGCTGCGGCGAATTTTCAGTTGAGCAGAATAAAGCAGACCCTGATGGTACGCACCGGGCCGTGTAGAATAGCAGACATATGAGCGCGATGTTGAGTACATTGACGACGATAAGGACCGCGGCGCCGACATGCATGCCGTCGCGCCAGGCGACAGTCGACAGTCAAGAGGACAAGGGACGCGGGGCAGTTTCGGGACGCGCAATATGATGGATGTTCTTACGTACTGCAGCCGCCCTTCCGTCAGGCACGCATCCTCAAATTCAAACGAAGCACAGCACCGTTTAGTCTAACCAGCGCCCAGTTCGCTCTCTCGTGCTCCAGAGTGCTCCAGAGGTGAGAGGGAGACCGTGCTAGGACCGGGGCGGCGCGGGATTCACAAGGCAATCGGCGATCAAACGCGTTGGACTAGTCCCGCGTTGGTTCCGGCATCTCCCACTCTCAACGCATAGCAGTATCGTATTGCATCCGTCACTGTGAATCTCACACCCCCAGGTATCGTCGACGGGAGGATCAGGCGTTGTAGACGGGACGCCCTGACATGGCGATCATCTTCCTCTTCGGGCCATCCGCAACCTTACAAAGTTACAGTTCTGTCCTAACGGGTTGCAATAGGACCCCCGAAAGTCCGATCTGAACTCTCTTTTCTGCCGGACATTGGTGATGCCGCACCAACCACGGGGTCTGCCACCAAGTGAAGATGGTCCACGTGTGGGGCTTGGACATGTATTCGGCCCCTCCAAGTACGGGGGGTGTAGCCCCAGCCGTTCCCCCACTATGAAGGGTTTACTGAAAATTTCGTTGCTCAAAGACCCCCCAAATGTCCGGCATTCGGCTCTTTCCGATATGGACCCTTAAAGAGAGTTCAAATGAGGTAATCGGGGGTCCTGTTGCAATGTCCTGAAACGGGGAATCATCTCAATTTCACTACGGTACACGTGATTACAGTCACTCACCGAAGAAGGGTGCACATTGTATGCGTAGAAGAGTCCGAACGTCATGACCAGATGTCTGAACGTCGTCATTGTTCTGGTAAACAGTGTAACATCTACGTAAGTTGTTACTTCAGCGGTGGCTAGACGCAGTAACTGAGAACATGTCGTTTCGTACCGGCCAGGCCATGGACAAACTGTCATGGCTGTCAGCGATGATTGACGTGCGATTAATGCCAGTTAGCCTGATGCGGGCGCGGTGAACTGTCGTCAGTCATGATGTCGTCGCTGACGACGGGGCACTGAGAAGGGCATGAGAGGGCATGAGAGTACAGCAACATGGGCACGGAATTGAGGCGGAACGCAGGTCGTTTGAAGGAGCACTCAGAACATGCAGCAGGCAGTGGTTGCCGCGAGGGCTGCGATAATAGTCACTCACAGGACTGCACGGAAATTAATAGATGATCAACTCGCTGCGCGGTCGGTAGTGGAAGCTCAAGCGCTCAAGGCGCGCGCGTCTCGAGTGACAGATAGCGCTCAGCGCTCAGGAAGCGGTCCAAGACCACAACTCTTAGCGAAAGGGATATGCGCCCTAGCAGTACTACTAGTAGGGTGTGGGTAGTTCTCAGGGAAGTAGTACTTGAAAAGGCCAGGGAAGGAAGGTTCAATGCGGACGCACGTGAGGGTGGCGGAGTTCATGACCGCGTTTCGGCTCTCGAAAATCCCACGTGCGCTCAGCCCAACTAGAGGAGAAGCCGCGTCGTAAGCGGGCGAGTCGCGTAGGCACCAATCTGTACAGTCGGGTCATTCGGATCTGATACTAATTTTGTCATCAAAACGTCTGTCATACTCGACCACGATGCTACATTGTGCATGACTTACCTGAGGTCACACTGTCAAGTCTGGCCACCAGACCTTTGCTCCGATATACCGGTGGCTCCATGCCTGGCTCATTCATTCCCCCTCAGTGCGAAGCGCTCTCAGGCTGGTCCTCTAAGGGTTGCATATTGCTTCAAGCTCTGAGATCCTAGCTACATTTACACCCGAAACGGCCTCGACATCCGCTCGACCGACAGTCAGCACATTACCTATGAAGCAGGACGACTGATCTTTCCGCCACGTCCACGCCATGCAACCCTCGCTGCACGACTTCTTACATCCGTCCTCGTCCAGAGGCCCTTTATCACTCGCAAATGCTACCTTGCCGTACTTTGGCGTTTCGCCATAGTTGTATGTCCAACCCTGTCGACGCTCGTGCATTTCATGACTGGTTGCGAAGGCGTTCCACATGCCCAACCAGCTCAGCGTCGCGTTGACGTGACTGAGTCTGTCATTAGCGATTGCAAAGTCTCGCGGCTTGATGTGGTGGAGCGTAGCGGCAGGAACGCACGCGCGGGCCGCATCGATGGGAACTTCGTCCGGCGTTCCTCCTGCGAACACGAGGGAGCGGTCTTCCGCAAGATGCACACCCGCGGCTTGAGCCAAGGCCCATCCGAGCGCGATGTCGCTCTCGCGCCCGTTCCATACCGTGTCGCGCAGATATCCCGGCGCGGCGAAATGAAGCAGTCGCACAGCGCCCTGCGACAAAACGATCCCGCCCCCGCCGTACGCGACGCGAATCGTCCCGTCTAACGAAGTGCCAAGGTAATGTGCACGATCGGCGTCCAAACCGCGTAGTCCAGTCAAGAGGGAGGGGAAATGCAGAAAGGTATCGTCGTCGATCATGATGTACCACTTGTACCCCGGATGGAGTCGGTATGCGAGTTGAAAACCGGGAACGTTCTGTGAACGGTGAGAAAGGAGCGAGCTCAGAAGTAAGGACAATGATGCAAGCACACCTTGAGCCGATCGATATGCCACCCCTTGACCGCCCGCGCGTCCTCCATTTTGTCCGCGCGGATGTACGCGTGCATCGCCTCGTACATCTTCACCACCTCGGAACCATTGTACAGCGCGTCCTTCGCCAGCGGCTCAATTACGTCGTGTACAACCCAGGTGGAGCTCAGGTTGCCACCTTGAATATCGCTGGCGTGATCGGAGATGATGACTGTGTTCGACGCCGTCCTACTGCGGTCGAGAAATTGCAGTGCGGCTTCGAGCTGGCTTTGGGTCTGCCACCCCGTCTTGAGAATGACGAGGACATCTCTGTCCGCGTAGCTTGGCTGTGCAGCGGACCAGGGCCAGGGAGCTGGCTGCGTCGGTCGTGCGGGCATGCGGCCTGTCGCGCGCCAGAACGCGACGCGAACCTCGACGGCGTGTCGGTGGAGTGCATTCCAGTCGACGTCGACTGATAAGAGTAGGACTGATATGGAGGAGACGAGGGCGGTAGTGGCCAGCAAGGCTAGGACGCCGTGTCTATGTGTCAGGCGGCCGAATGGAGTCATAGCGCCGTTCGCGAATGAGGACAGGCTGAGGGTGGGAGGGAGAAGAGGAGCACGTTTTCTCGGCTCCGCTGGCATCACGGGCTCCTTTGTCGGCGCTTGTCAGGGTGAGAGACTGCGATGGGCGGAAATGAAGGGTATCGCTGTCGGCTGCCGCTTTGGAGCCCTCCGCTCACGGGGCTAGCACTCTCGTTGCATTCTGACAAGAAGCAGCGATGTTCACGATGATTTTTTTTAGATGGGCACCTACGATCGTTTGCAATTCGTTTGCTGCGACGGCGTTTCGGCGTTAGTTGTGATTGGCGCGCAGCGCCCCTGCTGTATCGGGATAGTCTTCTGAATCTCGTTCTTGGCATTCTGCTACCGACGAAGTTTACGGTGCGAGAAACTTTAGTACACACAATACTCCGCATATGGTGATCTCGAACGGTAAGTGCTTGCGCTGCGTTCGGTCAGATCGAAGAATAATCAGTCCTCTGGCCTTATTCTTATGTAAAGTAATCCGGTAGATGCACCTATCCAGTAAGCCGTCTAATTTATGTGGAGTGTTCTGGTTTACAGAGACGAGATCCGAATCTTATGGGAGGGCGGACGCCTGAGTCAACTGTCACTGCATTGTGTTGGCTGTGTGACTCTCCTTTCCGGGAATATTGCCTCTCACTCGCCACAGAGCGAGAGTTAACAAACGAGATACCACTGTGGATTCAAGCAAGTAGCGGTCACCGGGTCACGTACGAGTTTAAAAAACGCTGACGAGGAGGACAACTAATTTAATTCTCCGCCTCGTCACCTTCCTATCAAGTTTCAACCCGCACCGCGTCCGCGCCGTTTACACGGCAGCTACACTTCTTGATTTCCTACTACAGTTCGACTTACTCTATATAGCTTAGGGCCAACCAGCATCAGGATCGAAGGAGTTTTAGAAGACTTACGGGTCTAGCATGAACTTGAAGGAAGGACCATACCACAGCCAGGCCGCACATCATGATTATCACTGGTACAATTCGAATCCCTCTTACGCTCTCGACTCCACCTGGAGAACCAACGATTTGCCTGACGGCGTTTCCATATGGCCGCGTCACCCGTCGCGCGCGAAGCTGTTCATCATCACGCTCACTGACAAGACCTCCCGCGCCAGACTGCGACAGATAATCGTGATTATCATCGATCCTGGATGCATCCGAAGGCGTGCTATGCAAGTTCTTGGTGCCAGCGTGGATACCAGCACAAGAATATGCGGCCGGACACCATCCCCGGTCTCGACACTTAAACCCCAGCCTAGCACTGGCAGAGTGTCCTACCAGGGTCCTACTCTATTCGGCCGGACCTTGCTTTGCTCCGTTTTGCACATCGAGCTTCGTCGCCATGCGCACTTCTTGTCACAGAGCCTTCTCATGATGGACAGGTTCCGCCAGCGGTATATATGTCGGCAGCTTGGGATCGCCATACTCACCACTTCAGCGTTCTCTACATCTTCTGCCACAGTCTTGTTGGTCCAGTTACCCACAGTCCTGTCGGTCCTCTTACAACCGTCGCGATATGAAGCCTCTTGCCCGCGCGGCCGCCGTCGTCTCCGACAAGCTATACCCTCCATCCGTGATTGTCGCCCCGAAGTCTGTCGCCGCCGCGATTGTCGATCTCATCGGATCGTACCTCCTCACTTCTTCGCCCGATGACAAGTTTGCCAGCGTCGGTCGCGCGCGCCTACTCGCCACGGTCGATGCATTCGTCCGCGAAGCCAGCAGAATCGCGCTCGTCCTTCCCGCGTTTCCATTCAAGTCGCCGTCGAACAAGAAGGTGCTTGGCACCCTGCCAGACATGGCTGAAGAAATCGTCCTGCGCCGTCTGGAGGATCTATGTCGCGCCATTGACGACGTTTATGAGCCGGGATGCCTTCTGCACATCGTTTCTGACGGCATCGTTTATGGAGGTACTGCGAACAGTCAAGACTACTGCGAACTCTTACTGACATGTCTATTTCTGCGCGCAGAACTTCTCGGCGTGCCCGACTCGACTGTTGCGGCGTACAACGAGGAGCTGCGGCGATTGACTGACGTGCTCAAGTTGACGCACATCGACTTTGTACGAGTCGCGGACCTGCTCATTCACGGTCCGCAGCTTGGGCCTCCCCTCTCGCCGGAAGATTACATCGCCAGTGCCCCGACCACACGCGCTCAATTTCTCGCTGTCGCGCTGGAGCACTATGACTTGAAGTTTTTGCTCGCGAATGACGTCGGCGCGCTACGCACATATCGTGGTTACCTCAGGGTCCGTTCCTTTTGCATGTGTTCGATCTGAGCCTTACTCCCCTCTAGTTTCTAGAACTAGATCTCGACGGAAATGCTCGACTCCAAGGCCCCGATGGGAGGAAGCGTTCCAACTCTGAGCGCGGCAAAATTCTCTCGGGTATCGCGAAGGAGATGATGATAAATGGCGCTGTAAGTTGAAATCCTCAATATCCGTTATACCTCAATGTGTTGAAACTGACCCGTCCCGCTCCAGCGCTTTTCATGGCTGGTGCAACAGAAGTTCCCAGACGCCGTACGCCTCAGCATTCA
>KV426063.1:9678-24321 GCA_001632375.1 Exidia glandulosa HHB12029 | reverse complement strand
GGACGTCTCATGCCCGATCCGCCGACCTTCCAAATATTCGAGTGCATCCAAGCGCCGGGCGGAGCAGATGGCGGCCGCACGCTGTTCACCAACACGCACATGCTACTCCAGCAGGGCGTTAACCCCACGCTGCTGGAGAAGATGAAGCTTCTGGACTGGAGCGTGTTCACACCGCAGAACAAAAACTTCGGTGGTGAGCCCCTGAAGATTCCTCTGGTGCACCGACACGAGGCTACCGGGCACGACGTTCTGCGTTGGCATGAAGACTGGCCTCAGCGTATCACAACGTTCAAGCCCACCTCTGTGCGCATCAACGGCGTTGACGCGGCGGAATCCGATCGAGTCAGCGAGTTGCTGACGAAGCTCCTGTACGACCGCCGCTTCGTGTACGAGCACATGTGGACCACCGGCGACTACCTCATCGCCGACAACATTGAGGTGCGTACATTTTGGTAGCTTCTGCCAGTACTTGGCACAGGCGATAACGCTGTTGACCCTGGCAGCTCATGCATACGCGGACCGCGTTCTCGCCGTGCACACGCGAACTTTGGAGAATTCATGCCAACTGAACCTATGTTGCAAATGTCATATACCCTTCTTTCGCCGACGCACGGGGTTCTTTTATCCTCTTTCAATATTTATCGCTGTAAGTGGATGACAACATGGGTCGCGGAAACCCTCATGATCACACAGTAAGCTGCAACAGCACCGAAGACAGCATCCTTCGAAACCCAAGGCTCCTGCAGACCTCGCGCATATGGCCGTAAACTACCGGTTTTGTTCACAACGTGAGCACATCAGGAAAATGCTCCAGCTCTCAGAACGCTCAGGAAGCTCAGTGGAGCAAAGTGAGAGAACTGAGTAGCTGAGGCGATCTGAGAAACCCCCCCTCTTGACAAGCTTGCTGAGAGGGCTTGAGCTCGGCTGAGCTCAGCTGAGCTTGGGTGCTTGACCGCTCAGGTCGCTCAGATCGCGCTCAGACAGGTTACGCGCGCTTCTTCGCCGGTGTTCAGTTCTTAATCAGGAAGCCGCAAATAGAAGTGTGGTTAAGCCGGAGCGCGGTCCGTTATGTATTGAGTATCTACGTAGTGCATATGTACAGCTGTAGTAGTGGAACGGGTAGGCTAGCGAGGGAGGAAAATATGGACGTGATGCGGCGTCGCCCTCTCTCAAGCGCAACCCAACATCGTCTGTACTGTGCAACGAGAAAGATAGGAGTCAATCTACACGACCATGTGTATCACGAAATCACGTACACGGGGTACCGCAGCGAAGATGTGGAATCTGGGTAGCACGTCAGTAAGTATAAGCGGCGATGCGCTCAGCGATCATGAGCTCACTGCTTTGCTGCAGGGAGCGCGAAGGGTAAGCGTATCGTCAGACACGACGGAAGAAGGGAAACGTACCGTCACGTACATGCCTGCATCTCGCGGGGGGACAGAATGCGCGTTACGCGTGCCCCTCGACGCCTCGGCTACCATCCGACTGAACGTCCACGCTGCATACTGTAAATGTGACCCGCAGAGCAAACAATGCCATCTATACTCTATCATACCGTATACCGCGCCAGGTAGAAGGACTCATACGAGAGACGAGTTGAAGGGAACCTGACTTGAGCGTCGTAAGCCAAGAAGGAACGACGGACCTGGAATTTGGCCAAGGGAAAGTGGCACTTGCTTCCGTGTGCGGCGCGGAGGGGACTTAGCGTATTTTTCACTGCGAGCAAGACTTGATGATGAACGTAAGGGCTGCGCGACCTGGATCTCTTGAAATGCTCGACCTAACTTGACCCGTATTTCGCCGCAGCTCAGGTTCCCTCAGACAGCTTGGCGAGCTTGGGAGAAGTTGGAATTGGTCAAAGAGTCTTCGCACGGATACGAAGCGTGCTGTGGCACTTTTCCGGCTGTGCTTGGGTTAGCTTGAGTGCGCTTGACCGTTCTTGACCGAGCGGAGATCACTCAGATCCTTCATTGAGCTTGGGCCTCTAGGCTGAGGGCGCTGAGCAGGTCTGAGCGCAGGAGCGTTTTCCTGATGCATCGAGCGCTACTGGACACAGAGTATTACGTATGCGAGGCAGGCCAGAACAGCATTACATGCAGAGGGACATGCCATGCTCACGCACTCGGAATGGAGCGGTAAACTGCACCTTCAGCAGCGTAGTAGGCCCCGGTCACTGCGGGATCACCGAATGGAAGCAGCTGGCCGAGCATTATGGTCGCAATCCCCTTGGTGCGGTCAAGTCTACATGGCGGTGGATCAGCTTGGGCCAACTTTTTTAAATGGAGAAACGAGCTCACGCCCAGTAGCAATTTGCCATCCTGCCGGTGAGACGCATCAGTATGAAATGATCGACGTAAGTAGTGGAAGATACGTACCCGCTCCACGTTGCAGAGCCCGGAGAGCGTCCATTCGGCAATCCGTCCTAATTCGAGTCAGACCCCCGCATCCTTGAGGAAACATCACGTACATGCAAGATCAACCAACTCAAGCCAAAGCCCTTGCGACTAAGAAGCCAAGTTTGAGAGAAGTAAACAAGGCGATCAATCAGGCAGACATACCTTGAATCGCCCACAAAGGCCGGAGTCAGGTCTGGACGGCCTGCGAATGTCCCCGTCACGTTGAGGGCGTCTCCTCCGAGCTTGACGCGGACTCCGTCGAACTGGTCAGTGAACATCTCGTTCAGAGTTTCAGCGCTAAGCCCCAACGCGGGGTCTCCGGAGAGTAAAGCGGAGAAGACGCGGAGAAGCGAGGGAAGAGATGCGAAGGCGCCCATGCCGCCGTATTGGAAGCGAGGAGTGTCGGCAGGTTCTGGGAGCTCGTGCGTGAAGAGATCTGAGTGAAGTTAGACTCTGGACAGACTGAGTTCTACGGTATACGCGTACCGCGCTTGACTATGGTCCCATCGGGGAGACGCGAATACATATCAACGAGGCGTCCTCTGTTTTCCGGAGTTACTCGCCACTTGACTTCGGTGACCTGAGAGGTAGTATTAGTCAGTGCACACTGAGCCCGCAAGGATTGGGACATACGCCGAGAGGTTTGAAGATGTTCTCCGCGCAATAGTGCTCGAGTGTCTGACCCGTTACGCGCATGATGGCTTCCCCGACCCAGTCCATACTGACACCGTACGTCCACGCAGCGCCCGGCTACTACATATGAGTGTCATTCCGTCAGCCTATAGCCGTGATATCTCACCTCATGGACAAGCGGCATGTCGAGGACGCCTTCGCGAGTGCCCGCAAATTCGTCTTTGCCGTCCGACCGTGCCATCATGTACTTCGCCAGGGGCTCCTCGAAGAAAGAGTAACTATGCCGTTGTAAATAAGGATCACTGATGGTGAGAGCTGAGCGAGGAAACAGCAGACTGACCCGAAGCCAGAGGTATGCGTGAGGAGCATGCGCAGGGTAATCTTCGTCTTCGGCTCGGTTAACGTGACACCATCATTCGCAACCACTTTGATCTTCGCAATTTCCGGCCTATAAGGGTTTCAGTTTTCCTCCATGATATTGGAGAGAATAGGGAGTTGAAGAGAGACATACAAGACGTTCTCGATTGGGTTGTCAAGGGTCAACTTTCCGCGTTGAACGAGCTGCATTGCACTTCGTGACGTCAATAAAATACGGGATCGGACTCGAGCGCGACATCAAAAACGCACGCTATGCCTGTGATGAACTTCGTTACGCTGAAGAGCGCAAAGTAGGAGTCTAACGTCATCTATATCGCAGCTGAGATATACGACCCAGAGCTGGACTGGAGAACGCACCACCCCAGCAGCCTCGGCTACGAGGGTCTCTCCCTTCGCGTTCACGGCACCAAAGACGAGGCCGGGAACTCCATTCGGAGCGTTGACAGCGTCGGTCAAGATCTTCAGGACCTGCTCGCTCAATGAGGGTGACATGGTGTATGGAAATGCTGGACTCGAGACCTTCGCAGCAGAGGCCAGCTTTAAAGAATTCCACGGTGCGGAACCAGATCTTCTTAGTCATTGGATATTGAGGAGTTGCGCACAGAGGTTACGCTGCGGAGTGATGTCTGCCGTCGCTGAGTCAGGACACGCGCCCGTAAGGTTGCAGCGTCTAGCTCGCCCTAGTCCTATAAACAATATATGGAACACTGAAAGACTCCAAGTCCTAGTCGTTGAACGTAGAGGTGCGCTTCGGGACGGAATGCCACCATTGTGGCCGTCATTGTGAGCGTCGGTCATAACTTCGCAAGCGCGGCTGCCACTGATGAGCCACCTGACTCAGGCTGAATCATCCATACTAAGCAAGAACCTCCGGAACGCGTAGGAGCGCGCGTGTGACCGAGAGCCCGAGATTGGTGCAGCGCGGCGAACGCAATGGTCCACGGGTCATTCTGGACAGTAATGCGAATCTCCAGGAACTAAACGAAACGAGGCGCGGATAGTCTATAGACGATGTCGCAGATGAATTGAAGCGTGAGGAGGCAGGCTGAAAATCGAATTGCCGTATGATGGCAGCACGTCGACAAGACAAGCACGAGCTTGTCGCCACAGCCAGAGCAAGGTGAGCACCGACTGCACAGGACCATTGCGAGTGAGCCAGACCGTTAGCCTAGAATAATTTCCAAGCGCAATAAGAACGCAGACGACGATGGCGCCCCTTTCGTTCGACAGACGGATCGCGACGAAGCAAGAGCGAGGATCGAATTTGCCAGAGGACAGGACACCGTAAAATGTAGTAAACTCGTGCAGCAGCGGGTCATCTGCGGGTTGGAACCAAGTTGGTGTCTCGTCGACGGAGCTGTCCAGAGCGGACGAGTTGAGTTGATCCCGAATCGGTCCTCTTTTCTTCCCGCCACCCCGTTACGAGAACTTGCGCACCGCAGCCCGCACACAGCGTACGCACAACTGCTTTTGGACTCCATGGCTCTCGGTCTAGACTTCCCAAGCGAGATGCTGAACGCTATCCTGTGCTTGCTCCGTCAACCCGACCTTTTCCGCGCCGTTGGAACCTGCACGGACAGTGGCGAGATGTCGCACGCGTACAAGCAGCAGCGTATGCCCATGTTTCGCTGCGCGCAAGCTACCTTTGGGACTACGCGATTGCGATCTCCACTTCGAGGCGTTTTGCTCGCACGTCGAAACCGCGGCTTAACGCTCCGTATCGAGCTCTTCATCCTATACGACTTACGCACTTACAGCGGGAATGGTTTTCTTTCGGATTCTTCTCGCCCACGAGTCTCCAACAAGGGAAAGGACATGTCGAAGGGCGTGAAGCGGAGCGTCTTAATTCTTCGACAGTGTTTCGCACGCTCCAGGATCATCTCCCGGTCGTCTGGCATCCAAAGGTGAAGATTGAGAAGCAATGCTTCGAGTGCCTTGGCGACGCGCTTCGCCTTCCAGCGCGTGTCCTGGAATTCTTGGCGTTGGCGTTGGAGCTGTCGGACACATGTCTTCCCTGGCTGTTATTCGATGGCGATGCCCCGAAACTGGTTGTGCTCAAGTTGGATGTTGTGCCGGCGTCTGAATCAGAAGTGATCTCTACAGTTACGACCCTGGAGCTCGACTGGGATTGTGACTGCGGTGATGGACCGTCGACGCGGACATTGCCTCTAATCAAACACTGCTTTCTCTCGCCCGCATGATCTCCGTCGCACGTAGCAGTGCCGTTGAGAATGTTGCGACTCGTCGCATGCTCAATCTCAGAACTTGTGATGCAGGTGCTAATGGAGATTCCTCTCGTTGCTTCATCAAACAATCTCATGTTCTTCATCGGCCACTCTTCCTACCCCGAAACTCTGTTCTCGCGCATTTCGATCTATGCCGGTACCTCTGTGTGGCACTGACACGCTGTTGGCTCGAAGTCAGGATGGGATCTTCCTGAGCTGCTTGTCAATACGCGCCGTGAGATCGCGTGAGACTCGGGGCTCGCCTATGCTGCAGCTATTGCTTGTGTGGCAGTCAAACGGTCGGCATTGTTAGCAATAGTGTTGACGCGGACGTATTTCTGCGCGCAACCAGACGCAGGCGATAACGACGTGGTGGATGCGGTCGGGTTGTGGATGCGGCTCATCCAGACCAGAATAGTAACTCCTCTGACGCGGCGTCGTCAAGTACCGCCCAGTCATATCGATAGTCCATGAATTTCTTTATTGGCGAATTGCTACGACGACGATTCCTTGGGACAAACACTGCGCAGATACGACATAATGCGAATAAACCAAGAGGAAAGAGAGTAGAGAGCATTCCTTGGGACAGACACTGCACAGATACGACATAATACGAATAAACTAGAGGAAAGAGAGTAGAGAGCAGTGAGAGCGCGCTATCTCGCAGGACGCTACTCGCGACTGACAGTGTTCACAGTCTTAAGTAAGAGCTTCTGCGCGGCATCCCAGTCCTCGAAGACGTCAAACTCGTCGGTCCGAATCGTGACGTGCATGATGTCATGGAGAAAGTCGTGAAAGTGGACGAAACGTATGAGATGCTCCACGAACAGCTTCGCTCGGCGATCCTTGCTGTCCGCGACCGGGAGGTGGAGAGTAGGGAGCTCCGTGCTACGCGCGATGTCGGGCAGCGTCGTAAAGGTCATAGTACGCAACTCGTGGCAGCGCCATTTACGCTCTTGGTACAGGAGGAAGCTCCTTGAGCCGTCCAGGACCTCGTAGTGTGCCATGATAATGGTGAGGTTGACCAGGTTGGACGGCGAATGGGCAAAGAGGGCGTCGATGTCAGACTCCGCTTGCCGCATGGTCAACGTCAGGTCTCTCAGAGAGCAGAAGTCCGGAGAAACCAGATATGGACGCAGTAGAGGGTTGGATGTTGCGGGAGCCGTGGTCGCGAGCACCCATTGAGAACGCCGGCCGAGATGGCTTGTCGACTGCAGAGCGCCGCGGCGGTGCCCGCGAGTGTCAAAAAGCATGGCGCAAGCGTCTGGAGCGTCCACCCGCAAAAGCGTTGTCAGCGCAGCCTCGAGCGTTTCAGAAACTGGCTCAATGACTGTGACGGACGGAATCTCCTCCATGCGCAGGCTCTTCATGGTCGTGATAAGGGCCGTCTCGTGCCACGTCTCCCGACCGGAACTTTGATCTAGGACCAAAACCTCGAGAAGCACGGGCACAGGAACGCGGGGAGCATTATGAAGTGGTGAGCGTAGAACGATCTTCCGGCAGGCAGGGACAGCGGAGAGAGCAGTGGCACTATGCGTAGCTTCCTGCCCAGGTTCCGGGTCCAGTACGCACAGCGATTTGACAGAGGCGAGAGGAGCAGAGACCGATGCCAGTGCTGAGAGTCGCGTAGTCAACGTTCGCAGCGACGGAGCGCTAGGGGATACTGGCGGAGCGTCGCTTCCCGGCACGTCCCAGTATACCTCTTCAATGTTGGGCATGCTGCTCGCGCGGAGAGCGATGAGGGACAGGCGAGACCGTTTCCGCTGTGCTTTGGTAGTCGTGCCAGTGTATTGGAAGGAGAGCCGGACGACTCGAGAAGCATGCATCAGCGACGCCTCGAGCGCAGAGGCATATTCGCTAGGGTCCTTGGTGCGCACGTCGACGTCGCGGGGAACATCGTTGGTCCGGAGAGAGGACACTCTGAGCTCGTCGGTTGAACGGAGAATGTGCCGAGAGCAGGCTCGAGAGGTTTCTGCTGGTACTGTCGAAACGGGTGACGACGTCGCAGACCGGGGTGGAGGAGGTGGACGCGAAGGTGGTGCGATACGCTTTGGCATACGCTGGTGCGAGGAGAGACAGAGATACGAGTGCACAGTGCGTGCGAGCGAAGCTGGAAGCATAACTCGAACTGCGGCTCGAATGCTGGATGGAGTACTTGCGCTGTACATGGTGTCGCACGGCGTCAGCGACTGCAATGGAAGTCCGAGTGATATCGAGCGCTGTAGAACACGCACCTTCCCTCATCTGTATGCAGATAGTCATAGAGTAGTGGTTTAATGATATTTTGTAGGAGAATATGTGTTGGCGGCGGGGGAGCGTGGGCCTTGGTGCCCGTTCTGCCGATTGGGCGCGTCGGGTCGTCCTCGGGCGCCTTGCGCTTACCGAGGGTTGAAGTGCGGAGGCTTCCATGTGCCGCTTGCGGCGCGTCGAAGTGTACAGCGAGTGCGGCGTCGAAGGCCTGGGTGATATCGGTAGGGGTAAACGCCTGGGCGTGTCTAGGACGACGTGAGCTGCCAGTGGCCGATGGACCGGGCCTGGAGAGCGCACCGCTTGTTCGCAAACGCGGCAGCCAGGGCGCAGACGCGCGCGATGTCGAATAGCGCGGCCGTCATGGTGGGAAGAGGAAGAGAGACGCGAACCAGTGCCCCTTTTCCTCGACTGGAAGCAAGTCGGCCCGTCCCGCTCGGTAGTCGACAATGCCGCCGGATGACGTTTGAGAAAGAGGAACGGGGGAGAGATGGAGCGACTGAGAATGGAGTCGTGTGTGCTATAAATCGAAGAACCGGGCAGTAGTAGAGTCGTTGCGACTGTTTCAACTTCGTAGACTTCCAACTTCCACGGTTGCAAATGCTCCCGGTCACTGCGCGAGTACGGCGCAATATCAAGTACCTAATAAATGAGGCAAAGATGAGTATTTGGCTGGCGGTCCAATAGAGCAATTACAGCTTACGATTCGGCCAGCCAATGCGCAAGCTGAATATGACATCGGTGTGAGGGCCAGCAGTAACAGTGCGTACAAAGCGGCGCACGTAATGTAATTTGTAGGAATATACGATATCATGTTCAATTGGAGGGATGGGCCCTCCAGAATCTCATTGGCAGCGCGTTGCCCAACGCTGTTGCCGCTGAAAGAGCGCACAGCATGCCCTATGATGTTGACTGCAAACGGTTTGGTGAAGTCCATTGATAGGGCGATACCATGGTAGGGTGGTAAGGTGAGAGGACTCTTGGACCGGTCTGCAGCATCGTGGCCGGACGCAGTCGCAGTATCGTTCCCCAAAGTAATCTTGTATTCGGACTGGAGGATTAACGTTCAGCTGGCACAATGTTTAGAGCCTGAGCCGGAAATCTACTAGTAGAAGTTTCGGAGGGTTGCAAGCGTCTGGCAGAAGTATACCCCATTACGCCAGGCATCAGGTCGCACACCACACCGTGACCCCGGGCCAGTGACGGCAGACTTGTGACCTTGTCCTCTCCCATATCCTATAACAGGCACCGGCGTCGACAAATCGAAGGGCTGTCATGGAACTCGCTAGGCAAGTGCTTGTGCAGAGCTTGTGCAACGTGAAGCTGGCGGATTAAGAGCAGGTGGGCAGTTCGGACTTAGCCGTCTGATTAGCGCTAGTGAATTCCCACGCGCGAAGAAAGGGAAGTACAGATAGCGCACCAAGAAAGAGACACTCTCAAGACCCCGTTGAGTAGTGGGTCGTGCTCAGTGTCGGTTGGGAGACCGTTTGGAATTGGTGTGGCTCTTGCCGGGTCGACCCCTCTTCAAGCTCAAAAATCGGACTTTCGGGATCTAATCGGAATCTAATCGGCATCTATCTACAATCTAATCGACATCTAACTGGAATCTAATCGACATCTAACTACAATCTAATCGACATCTAACCGGAATCTAATCGGCTTCAATGAACGGAATCTAAATACAAAGTAAGCATGCTGACCACTTAGAGTTACAACCGCGACGAGGGACAGCCGAGTAGACCGGGCACGAAGATTAAGGGGACACATGAGCCCTGGGGTTGATTACTGCCCGGTTGTCTGAACGATCTCCCTTTTGCTCCATTTGTAGAGCACTATGAGAAGATGCATCCACGACGGAATGGATGTTCGAAGTGGAAGATGTAATTGTTGTATACGCACTGCGCAACCCGAACTATGTTGAACAGTACAGCTCAGGATTGTTCCCCTATCTGAAGCCTGTCTCGACGTTCGAGTAGCGGATCCGTCCTACGCACGTCGAGACCGACCAAGCCGGCGGAGCTGTTCTGCCTCTAGAAAGCGCGAATCCCGCCGAAGATAGCTCGAAGTGCTGAGCCATTCCTGACCTACCCGAACTTCAAGTTAAAGTTTAGCTCTTGGGACAGCGGAGACCCAAACGGCGAGGACAGTACAGCATACGACAATACTTGCAGATGATACGATTGAACCGCCATGGACTCTAAAGGGCCATCAGGTCCGGGTAGGAATAAGACTGGAACATGCAGTGCTGGTCGTGGCGAGTACGCCGGGTCAGACGGACGGCGCGAGCTGCGCAGCATGATGGCGCGGGGCGCGACGAATGCGACGAGTGTAACGAACGGGGCCGAGGCGGACAAGACGTAAGAGGACAAGGAGTGTCCGGGGACTTCCCGAACACGCGCGACCGCGTTTTCCTCACGTGATATATGTAAAATATCGACAATCTACAATATGGAGACTTTAACGATGTCGAGCTGGATAGCTTGGGCATCTTGCTCTGTCCTGAGACAGCTTCACGCCGTATCTCGTCTGTTCTTGAAATAGCCAGGGTATTCTGTGCCGGTGAGGTCAGGGTAGTTCTATTATCCTGAGCTTCAAATTTCCAGGGTTACGCAGTGACTGTACGGCCTCACTTGATGCTCATATGCACAGGCCCGCAAATTCGGTCCAAACTTCAAAAGCCCTCCCTGCTCAACTGCCTCACATCGGTGGCTTCCAGCATCCATTCAGTTGCGGCTTTACTACTAGTGTGGATAAATGCTGGAAGAGCAAAAGGGAGATCGTTCAGACAACCGGGCAGTAATCAACCCAGGGCTCATGTGTCCCCTTAATCTTCGTGCCCGGTTTACTCGGCTGTCCCTCGTCGCGGTTGTAACTCTAAGTGGTCAGCACGCTTACTCTGTATTTAGATCCGTTGATTAGATGCCGATTAGATTCCGGTTAGATGTCGATTAGATTGTAGTTAGATGTCGATTAGATTCCGATTAGATTCCGATTAGATCCCGAAAGTCCGATTCTTGAGCTTGAAGAGGGGTCGAACCGGCAAGAGCCACACCAATTCCAAACGGTCTCCCAACCGACACTGAGCACGACCCACTACTCAACGGGGTCTTGAGAACATCTCTTCTTTGGTGCGCTATCTGCACTTCCCAAGTTCCGAACAACAATAATGAATTACGTCCTAGTCCGAACCAGCCCGCTGCCAGTGCTCTTTAATTTCTCACAGCGTTGACTCGGCGCCGGATACCGTTAAGCTGCTACCCTCGATGAAGTGAGTATGCTCTCTCCGCTGTACTCTGTTGTATTCCCAAGCGTTTCGTCTGCGGAACTCCTACTTCGTAACGCCACGTTATCTTGTGACGACACAGATTTGACCCTCAGGATCATAAGCAATTGAAATAACGTAGTACCTAAATACACCTCACAATAGAGTAGTGATTGGACATGTACGCGCGGGAACCAGGACGTGGAGCCTCGATGGATGGCGGGAGCAACAGTTTCCTTCTGATCATCGCGCGTCATAACCAGCCACACAGACTGTTGTGTACGCGGATCTCAGGGGATAGCTATAGGGACACTTATAGACGCTCCCTTCGACATCTATGAATAGGGCGATTGCATCATTGACGACTCCGAGGACACCCATGCTATGTATCAGTCCGCTTTCCCACGACGATTCTTGTGCGCTGCTCGTGCTGCTTTCTTTGTTAGTGATGCCGAATTTAGATTCAGAAAGAGTCTTACGGAGTTAATCAAGAGAGGTTCAGCAGAGCGTAGCACCGCTGGGAAGCACAGCGCAGAGGGGAGGAGGCTGGAGAGCCGCAGCAGCGACTGGGGCAACTAAGGCCGCGATGGTGAGGAAGATAGCAGAGATAACGCGCATTGTAGATGTGGGCAGATGCTGAAGAATCTCTGGAGTCGGAGGGGTTCAAGTTGGGGGCCGACATGCGCTCAACGTCGATCACGCTGTCATGAGCCATCCGAGGAATGGTTTATCCCCTCTACGCTATGAATGACCACCACCAATGCACCCCATTGGCAGATGAGCTCGTGTTTGAGTACTTGTGCCTCAGTCACACAGTTCACCGCGGAGACAGGGGGCTCCCCCTTTTTGTCGCCGTTCTACGAGCGCACCCGCATTGACCACGACCGTGAGATCGATAGGTGTCTGATCCTTTCTGCACGGACATCCATTCAAGTACCCCTTGGCCTTGTCCCCTCCCCGGGCCATCATATCCTCAACGCAGATCATCATGATGCACGTCCTTCTCCAGCGTGTCAGCCCAATGTTGGTCGGTCTCCAGTGGGTCCTCCCATCAAAGCCAACCTCAGCAACGACTGTGTCGAGCTCAACGGCGGGTCCATGTTGTGTTAGATGAACGACTGAGGTGCGATTCTAGCACACAGTCCCCATTGTCCCGCCGTGTAACGAACCTTCCCACCCACATGATGCGGTTGACGAGGCTCGAGAATCGTGATGTGTAGTTCCTGAAGAGATGTAGTAGGACTCGCGTCTATTGAGGCAGGTCACGTCTAGATACGAGACTACTCGCCGACAAGAGAGTACCAGTCCATTCCTGAGTGTCGCAGGAAAGAAAACGAAGGCGCAAAAACACTGCCGAGAACGGACGACGAGGTCTGACATCCGTCAAAGATGCGCGGGCGCTATGAACGTTGATGTTCTGGCACAGATCTTCAAGTTTTCCGCAAAGATAAGAACCCCGACGAAGATGCTCATGCTCCAACCACTCGCCAAGTGTTCGTGATCGCGAGCGTCTCTCAGTGGCGGGCGGCCGCATTCGCTACACCTCTGACTAGGACGACTTGAAAGACTATCTTGCGCTCAAACTGGAGCGCTCTAGAGTATGTACTCTCCACTTCTACGTGATGAGCGCACCGTCGAAGAACAGAGGGCGTACGGGTCTGGGCTCGACAAGCGGACGCGGACGATCTGCGTACACTTCCCTTCCGACCGAGCTCCATCGTTCCTCGCCGCGCATGCCACTATCGCGTTCCGCCCATGCCACTATCGCGTTCAAGTTATAGCCAAGAATCTCGAGGGTCTTGGACAAATCCCGTCAAGGCAGGGAGTTGCATGAGAGGGCAAAAGACAAGGCTGGCATTGCGAGGGTTCGACATATGGCCGATAGTGTGTCGGGCTGAGACGTCTTTTCTCGATAACGGGCACCACGTCGGATTACTGGATAGTAGATCCGCCCATTAGCGAAGGCGGTCGAGCTGCCACCGCTGACCACTGCAGATGGCTTGCAGATACCGAGCTAATAGCTCAGGAGAGACAAAAGTGAAGCATCGTAGATGACCGAAGAGCTCGTTCAACGGGGTAGGGTCGGACCCAAGAGATGAAGCAAGACGCTGCAGTGGATGGCTCAGTATTCCAAAGAAGCTCGTGAAAGTGGATGGAGAGAGGGAGAGCCAATGGGGACGATTGCAACTCCGTTGTTGCCGCGTTTCCGCTTCGTCCCGACCGAGCCCGTCATCCACTTTCGTCGTCGTCGTGATGGCGTCCCTACTGAGGCGCGCCCCGCGTCTCGCACCTCTCCTTCAACGCCGCGCGCTATCAACTACGCCCGTACGCCGCGCGCAGGCGCAGCAGCAACCAGAAATACCCAGAGAGGACGACATTGACCCGGAAGCCATCCTCGCTCGTCTGGCTGCTGCTCGTGAAATTACAGTTCGCGACACTTATCGTGCGTATTACAGCTCTATGGGTGTGCTGCGCTAGTTGCTGACTGTCTGCGTGCAGATGTGGACGTGTACGTTCGACCGCGTTTGATGACCGCTGACGCTGACGCTGACGGCGCTATACTATAGACCAGAGCAGACGAAGAAACCGGCGCTGCACCCCCTGGAGACGTTCACGACGGACGACCTCGCGCACATGTCCGCCGAAGAAATCCTCGCAGAGTCCGGGTCGCGCAAAGAGGCTACGCTCAGACACTTTACAGGTTCGTCCACCACCCACTCACCCCCTTTCTCTCTCCCTCTGACGCATGCACAGTGAACTTTGGACCACAGCACCCCGCCGCGCACGGTGTGCTCCGTCTCATCCTCGAGCTCAACGGAGAAGAAATCCTACGCGCCGACCCGCATATCGGGTTGCTCCACCGCGGGACGGAAAAGCTCATCGAGTACAAGACGTACACGCAGGCTTTGCCGTACTTTGATCGTCTCGACTATGTGTCCATGAGTACGTCTTGCTGCTCCTGCACCCCCTTGCCTGACACGCACTGGTACCAAAGTGACGAACGAGCTCTCGTACTCGCTCGCCGTCGAGAAGCTGCTCAACATCCAAGTCCCCGACCGCGCCAAGTGGATACGCACTTTATTCGGCGAGCTTACACGTATCTTGAACCGTACGTCCCTCACCCGGCTGCTGGATGACTGAACGCGACGTACTGCAGACTTGATGGCGGTCCTCACGCACGTCATGGACGTCGGCGGTCTCACGCCGTTCCTCTGGGGCTTCGAGGAGCGCGAGAAGCTCATGGAGTTCTACGAGCGCGTCTCCGGCGCGCGGCTGCACGCCGCGTACTTCCGTCCTGGTGGTGCGTAAACCCCCTCCCAAAAAGACCCTCCCGCTAACTAATGCTCCGCCAGGCGTCGCATTCGACCTCCCGCACGGCCTGCTGGACGACATCTTCATGTGGGCGACCCAATTCTCGAGCCGCGTAGACGAGGTCGAGGAAGTCGTCACCGGCAACCGTATATGGAAGCAGCGCACGATCGGCGTCGGCGTGGTGCGTACC
>KV426062.1:78240-129005 GCA_001632375.1 Exidia glandulosa HHB12029 | reverse complement strand
CCATCCTTACCCGCACTGAGCGCTGTATGAGCGCTGAGAAAGCAGTCGAAGCAGTGGCTGGAGCGCCACAACCATCAAAGCTCCGTATGACGCGAGGTCCGGAAAATTCTTCGCACGTTGACTGGATGGCAGAGCTGTCGGCGCTTGTGTAACTTCTCGCTCGACGCCGATGTGGAGGTGCTATTCCCACGCCTTCCCACGCAAGTATATAGTCGCAGGTCACTTCTCTGTTTGCCTCTGCGACGTATTTACACTCTAACGACTCCTCCTCCTTGCCCGCTGGATGTTAGGTAATTCATTGAACATCCTAGAAGTCTACTACTCAGTACGCTGAGTGCTGACTGGGCGCGGGCTCCGCTTTCTCAGACAAGTACACGACGTCTGCCAATACACGTCCGGAGCTGTCCAATGTCTCCTGCCTGCTGACTGTACATCACCTATACGTGCAATTACGGCGACGCCGACTCTCAGGCCGTTCCACACTTGCAATTGACACTGATCGACAGAGCAGTGCCAGCGCATTACAGGCGTCTCTCCGGACGCCGACACCTACCATTGGCTGAGGGTCCAATATAGGAAGTCATACGACGCGCCACTCCCAACTCGTCGCAGCGGCGAAAGTCTACCGTATATAGCTGCACAATGCTTGGTGCTTGCAAGCCTCGTCGCCCATTTCCAATCGTCTACACCCGTCGACAGTAAACTTCGCTCCATTCAGCATGGGCCTCATCACGCGCGTACAGGACTACTTCTTCCCGAAACTCCCACTCATTCCGCCTGTATTCGACGAGGATGGGTGGTTCGTGTGCTTTGATGGGAGCAGAAAGCATCGCACGATGCGCATGGACAACGAGGAGTTCACATTCCGCTGCGTGCGTTCTGCGTTGGATGTTTCTTCGTATTTGCTCAGTCAACGGTCGTGCAGATATACTCGGCGTCACATCCTTTCACGGGCAAGGGGAAGGCGTCTCCGTCACGTCCACCTGAGCAGTACGTCCATTCGCGAAGTCCCATCTACCGTGGTGGGAAAGCTGAGTCGTGTGTGTGGTAGTTGGCACAGGTATCAGACGGAATGGTTTACAATCCTCGACGGGTCACTGGGATACCTCGTGAACGGCGTTGAGCACAAAGCGAAGAAGGGAGACGTCGTAACGCTGCAGCCAGGAAACGTCCACAGCGTACGCCCATTCATCCAGATCGGCTTGAGCCTCCATTGATAGGCACCCCCTAATAGTTCTGGTGCGACCCGAAAGACGGCGAAGACTTGACAATCGACATTACTCTCCGTCCAGGCAAGGGGTGCGTAACATTCCCATAAGCTGTTATGCCTTCGCGCTGAAACAGATACACCTCAAGGCTGGACGAAGAATGGGTGTACAGCGTCTACGGATACTTCGAGTCCGCCTTTGTCCAAGGCAAAGGGCTCTCATTCCTACAACTGATGGTTTTCTGGGACGAGGCGGAGGGCGTCCCCGGAACGGTACCGAAGTGGATTGGGCGGTTCTTGGTGTGGACTTTCGGTGCGTTCTCCCAACGTGCGATGGAAAAGTGCAGATGCTTATTGTGCTCGGATGTGTAGGGAAACACGTAGGTCGTTGGGCAGGGTATAAGGGCACGTATCAGTTGTACGCGGACGCGGCGAAAGCGCAGAGGGCACCAAGTGGCAAAGCGACACCAGTTTGAGTACTAGAGCAACGGCATTAGAAGTTTCGTCTATATATGATTCGCCCACGCCATCGCATGAACGTGTGCTTTGAACGACGGCTGCTGGACCCGAATATGATGAGCGCGGCTGCAAACGCGGTGCCAGTGGATCTCTAATACTAGGACTGAGACGATAAGACAACGCATGCGGTGACACTTG
Source organism: Exidia glandulosa HHB12029 (assembly GCA_001632375.1). Classification (NCBI taxonomy): domain Eukaryota; kingdom Fungi; phylum Basidiomycota; class Agaricomycetes; order Auriculariales; family Exidiaceae; genus Exidia; species Exidia glandulosa. The sequence continues at coordinate 127,141 of KV426062.1, read as the reverse complement.
CGAATAAATTGATATGCGACAGGAGTGCGTGTGTGAGAGAGCCAAGAAAATGACGGCGCAGAATGCGGGGCGCGGGACCAGGTCCTACGCTGTGCTATGCAGCGTCCACGGCAATGAGACGGAACTCTGTGCGCCCCTCCGGATCGTGCGTCTTATCCATAAGCTCGCACGAGAGCACATGATCGCCTACGCTCGCCGTCTTCGTAATAATGACGACCAATGCGACGTTCCTGCATAAGCCTCAGCAACTCTTGAGCTTCACCATGGACCGTGACGCACAGCGGTTTGTCCCAGAACCCGTCCACGAGCACCCCCGCCTCCTCGTCCTCGTCCAGCCAGCACTTGCATATCCCCAACCCGAACGTCGCACTACGCAGGTAACTCAAGCGCACACGGCCCATACCTCCTCTGACGGGTATTTTGAACCCGATCTTCGAGCCGGGTTGCGTCGCGCGGACGTAGGACTTTTCAGTTCCACCAGGCGCGGTATACGTCCAGTTTTCCCAGCCAGAGTTGAAAGAGGGGATGAGAGGGTGTTTGAGCGTTCGTGTGGAGGTGCAGTAAGGTGAGAGATGTAGGGCGGGCGGGTCGTTGTAATTCTGGAAGAGACGGAGCGGTGGTATGCCTTCGAGGTCGAGGGGGAGGTCGTCGTATGACGGCGCAGCATCAGGAGGCAAGGGAGACGAGGACAGAGCGCAGAGTTGGCGTTGTGTGTAGGCGATGAGCAGGTCGGCAAGCATTTGGTGCCCTCGGGGGTTGATCTGGGCGAAGAAACAATTCAGTTCAGCGTCCACGACGTACGAAGCGCGCAAGCGAGAGGCATCGCACATGATTGAAGTCCGTCCCTCCACTGCCGAGCCTATGAAAGTAATTCGGCCCTGCCTCACGAGTATCGAGCAGTTGAGGAAGGAGCGCGTTGCGCAGGCTGATCAACGGTGTATCTATCACACGAGGTGCCAAAAAGTAAGTTATTGGTAACCAGGGAAGCCCGTGGGACAGCGCACCATAGTAGTTGGCTGCAGCTGCCGACGTCGTAGGACCATGTCAATCGACGCGACCCTGCAGGAAAGAACGAGTGAAGATGGACAGACCAATATGAAGATCTCCGCCTGTCGTGAGCTGCTGGTACGCCAGGCCGAACGTCTGTATATTAATCACCGCGGGTCGTTTGGGCAACTCGAGGAGCTGGCGAAGGAGCCACTCGAACGATTCGGCGTTAAAATCATAACTGTCAACATGATCATTAGTCTCTTGCACTCGAGGAGTCAAATCGTACGGACCGCTGATCATTGATGGCGAACTCCGTGAGGACGATGTCGGCGTCGTCGTCGATATGTTCCAGGTAACACATAGACATGTAATTCGTCCCTGTGGCAGCGATGGCGCCGTTCTGTATCGTCATCTCGCCGTCCGGAAATTCCTGCTTCCACCATTCAGCGAATACGTTAGCCCATATCTCGTGCTGCTTGACGCCTTGGCCATTCGTCACTGCGACAGGGTTGAAAGTTACTCGGGGATGGACGCAAAGACGTACCGGAGCCGCCGAGGACGCCGATCTTGATATGTTTGCCTGCTTTAGCGTCGCGGAGCACGCGCCGGAAACGCGCATTTGCGCCTTCATACGCACGCGAACGAGCGAGAATGTCCTCGCTGGAGTGTCGAATTAAGAAGGAAGCGCGAGATGTACAGTAGCAGGCAGATCACACGCACCCGTACACGGCGCACATCGTGTCGTTGGCCCCACCCCCGCCGCAGGAAGCTGGACCAGCGAACTGTGAAGGTGGTGGATTTTGCGGGTAGTCGTGCCCATGTTCGTGTTCGAGATTTTGGCCAATCCAGACGGACACTGCGTGGAGGGATCTCCCGCTTGTCCAGTAGTGGATGAGCGCCGTGACGATGCAGGCGTTCAGGAGCACGAATAACGTCGACGGCTGGCGCGCGCGTGCTATCAACATGGGTAGCTGAAGAGGTTTGGAGGAAAATCGGTGAAAGGTAGGTACCACATAAACTGACAACGCGTGCGCGGATCGGAAGTGAATGTCCCTGACGGTGGTCCGCAATAGGATAGAAGGGTGGCTGAGAAGCGAACTCCAGATCGCGTGGAGATGTCTTGAAGTGCCTTGGAATGAAGAATAGGTCGGGACAGATGATTCTGGCAGGCCCGTCCATTCAACCGCGATGGAGAGCGAGCAGATCGACGTTAGTCTTCAGTCTAGGCCTCTACAGCGAGACCCATGTGCGATTTCTTAACACAGTTCATGAGTTCAACCCATCGAGTGTAGTAGTTGGAGCCTCGATGGATGTTGCAGCCCATAGACAAGCGCGGAAGACCAGACGCGGTGTGTAGGACGAGGCCGATGATCGCTATATAACCGTAGGCAGGTCGAACACAAACAGGACCGATGGCAGCCGTCCGGATTCAGAGGGCCGGACGGTGTCGTCAAGGATGAGCGCATTACAGCGTGCAAACGCGATTGGATGCACGAACAACAAGCGCTGGACCAGGAGGATGGCGCGGTAAGGACGTACGGCTCGCAGAATGTAAGCCTGTGATAGTCGACGATCCTCGCGGGAAACGTCGAGGAAACAATGAACGGTCCTCCCGCAAAGTGAACCGGAAGAGAACAAGGGAATCAGACAAGCAACTCCTCATCCGTCGCCAGAGGTATCGCGAAGGTTGACGAACGGCAAGTATATGTCCCGGATATGCAAGGAAGCACTAGTATAACAAGCGAGAGTGCAAGCGAATAAGTTAGCATGCAACAGGGAATGAGTGTAGGATTGAAGGTTTGAGCCCAGCGGAAAACGACGTGCAGGGTGTTGTTAGGCAGCGTCGATGCCAATCAGGCGGAACTCTGTACGACCTTCCGGATCGCGCGTGTGGCCTGTGAGTTCGCACCAGAGCATATGCTCGCCAATCGTCGCCTTGTTCGTCACCGTTTGCGTCCCTGCGAGGTTCCTGTGTAGTCATGAGCATCATTCAAGTTCCGCAGCGGTGAAAACCACGCACAGCGGTGACTGCCAGAACCCATCCACGAGCACCGCCTCATCCTTCGCCTCGTCCAACCAACACTTGCAAATCCCCAACCCGAACGTCGAGCTCTGCAAAAAGCTCACGCGCACGCGACCCATCCCTCCTCTTACAGGTACTTTGAACCCGATCTTCGCACCCGGCTCCGTCGCGCGGATGTACGTCTTTGCGCTACCGCCGGTTGCGGTGAACGTCCAGTTCTCCCATTTGCCGTCGTTGAAGGCGGGGACGAGCGGGGTTTTTAGAGTGCGTGTGGAAGAGCAGTAGGGCGAGAGATGTGGTGCGGGTGGGTCGTTGTAGTTCTGGAATAGGCGGAGCGGCGGGATGCCTTCGACGTCGACGGGGAGGTTGTCGTAGGATGGCAAAGAGGAGGAGGAGGGTGCAGGTGTAGGATGCGAGAGCGTGCATAGTTGGCGCTGGGTGTAGGCGATGAGTAGGTCAGCGAGCATCTGGTGCCCGCGGTTGTTGATCTATTCCACCGTCCACGTCAGAGATTACGAAAGGATAAAGGCAGAAGACGGTGCGCACATGTTTAAAGTCTGTAACACCGGTATGTAATTTAGCAAAGTAACTCGGCGCTGCCGATCGTGTTTCCAGGAGTTGTGGGAGGAGCGCATTGCGCAGGCTGATCAGCGGCGCGTCTAGACACGTAGGATGAGCAACAAGATGCACTGAGCTCTGTTTAACACACCGTAATAGTTCGCGAAGGCTGGTGTGGAGCAGGTCAGAAGCTGCGCTACGGGAAACGAGAGAGTACGACGTACCGATATGCACATCGCCGCCTGTCGTCAGCTGCGCGTATCCAAGGCCGAATGTCTGCACATTGATGACTGCCGGTCGCTTTGGCAACTCGAGGAGCTGTCGAAGGAGCCACTCGAACGATTCGGCATTGGGCTCGTTACTGTCGGGCGCGACGCATTAGTACTAGTCGCCCCCAGGGATTCACACAGGAGCTATCGACGCACCGCTGATCATTGACGGCAAACTCGGTGAAGATGATATCCGCGTCGTCGTCGACGTGCTCGAGAAAGCACATGGACATGTACCGCGAGCCCGTGGCGGCGACGGCGCCGTTCTGCATCGTCATCTCGCCGTCCGGGAACTCCTGCTTCCACCAGTCGGCGAAGACGTTAGTCCACACCTCGTGCCGCTTGACGCCTTGGCCCTTCGTCACTGCACCAGAAGCAGATTAGCAGGGTCGTCGTTGTTGGAGTCGATCAGCCTAACGCACCGGAGCCGCCGAGGACGGCGATCTTGATGGGCTTGCCTGCTCGGGCGTCGCGCAGCACGCGGCGCAAACGCGCGTTGGATCCTTCGTACGCGCGCGAGCGGGCAAGAATGTCCTCGCTGTCAACAGGTCGGTGTCAGACGAACGCGCGAAAACAGCAGCCACTTTCATTGCACGCACCCGTACTTGGCGCGCATCGCGTCCTCCAAGCCACAAGCTGGAGGAGATGGTGCTGGAGCATGCTGGTAGTTGTGCTCGTGTTCATGATCATGCTCGTTCTCGTGGCCAACCCAGACGGAGACCGAGTGGTGCGAGCTTTGGAGGCCAGTTGTCCAGTAGTGAATGAGCGCGGTGACAAGGCAGGCGTTCAAGAGCAAAAAGAACGTCGACGGCTGGCCAGCCCACCGCGGCGCGCGCGTCTTGAAAGTGAGTGCCATGGGCAAAGGTAAAGGTTGGTGGCAGGAAGCAAGCCGGATAATAAGCGTGGCGCGGGTGATTTGATCGGAAAGTGCCCTGCCGGATGATTGACGCTCTTCCGAGAATAATAGGAGATAAGACAAGCCCAGAACGTAGGGCATTGCATTGAGGCGATTCCAAGCATTTTCTGCTCCCCAAATAGGAGCAGGAGAGTTCATGGCAACGTCGCCAGACACCACTGAAAACGACGATGTACCTTGAAGATGCAAGCCCATGATTGACCAACATCCTCTCCTAGACACTTCTAGCAGATCTTAGAAGCCCAACAAAAGACATAGTAGCGAGATCGTGTCGAGCACGCTGGATGGGGAGACCGCGGCCGTGGACAACTTGAAGCAGCCGGCACGGAGCATGATCCCAGAGGCCCAGAGGCAGTCCACGCCTGGCAGTCCAGGCCTGTGAAGCAAGAGAGTTACAGGGTCATAGGACATCCGAGCGGGCCGAGGAGAAGAGCAGCGTTGTCCGATCTCGCCGTGAGATTGAGTCGGCGTGTCAAAGTCGATAGTCATAGCACGCATGGGCCTCGATACTTGAATTTACCATAGGGACTGTGCACGTCCATACTGTGAGTGGTAGGATCGAAATAGGCGAATAGACATCCAGCACTAGAGTTGTCGCCGGCCGCGCGTCGAGGTGGATCTCTGATGGTTGACGAACAAGCAAAGCCTCGCACAGCGCGGCGCTCCTCGAGGCAGAGAGCTATTCCGCTGCTGATGCATCGTACGCGTGCAGCTTGGAGGACGAGATGAACAACGGTGTGGTGAAGAGACAAGGTTGGAACGGAGCCGGATGCAAACACGCTTCGGCGTTTTCGGCCACCGACGCCGTGCCCGTGTCGGTGACCCTTTTCCCGGGACAGGGAGTCAGGCCTACAGTCTACTCAGAGTTTGCGTCTCCGGTCTTCTTCTTGGATTGGACTTTGTCGATTACTCTTATGGCACTGAACCCCATTTGACGAGACTGCTACTGGATATGTAGAAGCCTTCTTCGACGACTCGCAGCCGCAGCCAGCTCCCACTACCCCTATAACGATACAATGGCTTTGCTGCGGTACACTACGGATACATGGTAACTAGAAATACAGTGATACTGAGACAAATATGGATACAACGGCGGGAGTGACTCGGGACGGCACCGCGACCGTGACTCGGAATATGCTACAATGACTTGACTTGGGTGGTGGTACAGATATGCTCGGGTCTCGCAGCGACAACGCCTGAACGTCTTTACAAGCCTGCTGTGTAACAGTGTGAGAGACGCTCCGCGACGTCAAAGTCGCTACCGTACCTGTTAATGTTATGATGAGTCTACATGAGCACGGTGTCCGCTCCGCATTCTGCGGGACATCCGGCTAAGTAGCCGTATCGTCGTAGACGTTAGAGTGATATTCGAAAGGCAGCTCGGGCCGTGTTCGGAGCGGAGAGCGTGAGCGAGGGAAGAGAGGAAGAGATGGAAACGTAGAAACGAATGACTGGGGTGAGTGAGAAATCCAGCTTCCCCGGCCTGGGTTCCCCTTTTATAGCCCTTTTCCCACAGGCGCCCCGGATCCATGTCCCGCACCGCCCGCCCAGGATCAAGAGAGCTGATCTACATACAGCACAGTTCCCGACGAAATCAGATCCCGCGAGCGCGGAACATTACACTTGCGTACACCTGCACAGGTTCATATCCGCGGCCTAAAATCGAGAATTAATCAACACACGGCGCTGGCGTGCGGCGACGTGGCCGGCGCTTTGTCCTCCCGATCGACACGAACAGGCTGACCAGCCTCGCGTACTACATGCATAGTGTACGCCTTCGAAAACTTGGACACGCGTAGGAGCCATCTGCAGTGCATGATTCGCTGCGCCCCGCATTGCTTTGCTTTGTCGCCGTGCCCGAAGAACCACAGACAGTGACAGCGCGGCATTTCCTGAAGCGGTTCTCCCATCTCTGATCTCCCGATCATCAAGGCACCCGGCTCTGCGGGTGCGGGATTGGCCTGTCGTTGCCCTTTCTGGCTCCCGAGCGCGATTCTACGTGCCTCGATTCTGTCAGACCGTCCGATATCCACAAGGATGAGAATGTGCGATACCTGACGATAACTCACCGCAGTTGAAGGTCGAAGAATTACTGCGCAACCCCCGGGCGCAGCCTGCAGTCTGAGGAACGGCGGCGGAAGGGAACAGAAGAGCACTGTTTAAACTGTGCCTGATTGTACGCACGCTTCCTTGATGAATTAGACTGCAGCGTCAGCGCGCAAAGATTCACTGTAGACGCTGCGATCTTTCTTCTTTTGCCACTCCCGCAGTAGTAAGTACCGCTCCCCCTGAGAGTCGATCTTCTCACGAGAACGTCCACGAACGAGCGCACAAACTTCTCAGCCCGTTCCCGCTGCCAGGCAGGCGTCTGATTATTTATTGTATACATTGTTTACACTGCATTACCCACCTTCAGGCCACGCCTTGATGCATAGTGGATCGAAGTTACACGAATCGAGGTATACTTTCAAGAAGTCCTTTCCGAGCGGGTGTATCTGTTGAAAGATCTAACTGAGGTATCCCGCCTCGCAGCACGCGGAGATCATACACACACAATGCGTATTCTTATCAACAATTCTCTAGATCTGCAGCTGCGAGTCCCTATCCCGGTCCCGATACCAAGGGGCTTCTCCATGTTTTTCTCATTTTTTGTTTTCGGGACCGCGAGTCTGACAATCCGGCTCATCGGCGCTTGCTTCTACCCGACTGCCAGCGTGTCGAGCGGGTGAGCATGATGATGATCACTGTGGCGGCGAACCCGACCCGCGGCGTGCTGGTTTTCGCAAACCAGACACTGGACGTACGAAGTTCCAAAGCACTGGCTCACCAGCGAACAGCCGAATCGTCGTTCCAGCGCGTGATACGATACGTGTAAGATCTAGAAAGCGCATCACCCGTCAGCTGCAGTCGTCAGCCCTGTACTAGTACTCCTCGTCAATGTCCACATCACAGCCTCCGAGTCACAGCTACTACCTCCCTCGCTCCCTCCCTCACCCATCCCTCTCTCCCAACAACCTCTCCTCCTCCCCACTCCGTCCCTTCTCCCCCTCCCGTACCCGATACACAAAACTCTGCACCACAATAGTAACATCGAAAACCAACGTCCCTCCACTCCCCAAAAGATACGGTACGCTCTCTCGTATAAACGCGCTTCGCGCTTCGGGTGTGGGTGCGGAGAGGAGTTGAGGAGATGTGAGGATTGAGGCGACGTAGAATGCGTTGCCGAGGAAAGCGAATGTGAAGAGGGCCATGGAGAGGCCTTCTGTTGACTTGCGGACGAACTGCAGGTTTGGTGAGAAATTTGGGAAAAGGCGAAAGGCACTGGAAGGGGGCAATGGGATGGGAACAGATCGCGTCAACGCGGCAGTCAAGATCCCAGGGTAGGATAAACCTGACGCGGGCTTAGCGCCCTGAAGGTTCCGCTTCCCTCCCTCATGATCAATGATCAACCACGCGTACAAGGAACAGGTAGGGACGCCAAGGCGAGGACTAGGTCAACACAGCAAGGGGAGAAACATCCCCAGGACGGGTACCGAGAGCCGGGGGGTAACAGCCGTAGAGGGCAATGATGCGCAGGAACAGTGGAAGAAGGAGGATGTGCCGACGAGGAAGCGGAAGAGTGCGCGATTGTATGATGAAGAACGCGCCAGCAGGAGCGGCAGGGAAGCAGGGTGGTGGGAGGTGCACAGGCGAAATCACGACGGAACAGTGGGCGCAGAAGATCTGGACGTAGAGGAGCGCGCGAACGGAATGTGCGAGCCAAGAACGTGCGCGGGGATTCGCAGCGCCGAGAAAACGTCCGGGACGGGCATCCCAACGACGACGAGTGGGACACGAATGGGTGCAGCTCGCAAAGGGAACCACTGCGCGATACGGCAGAGTGGACGAGAAGCCGAGAACGGGGAGTGACGCGACACAGAGGGGAGACAAGGGGGAGAGGACGAGGGCGCGGCATGATGGGACGAGCAAGAGCGATGGAATGGGCGAGCGAAAGAGTGGATGCGGCATGATGGGATTAAAGGCGTGCAGGAACGATGACGAAGAGACAACCGCGATGCGAACGACTCACGTTCTTCCAGATCTGCGGCAACCGACTCGTCAAATACAGCGTCGTACACACCCACGCCGCCACGCGTCCAATCACGCGCTCCCACGACACGTCCGGCGGCGCGCCTCCGCCTGTGAAAGCGCCGTCGGAGAGGACTGTTCCTTCTGAGGATCGTTTACGGACCTGAGCGCGAGCGTGGGTGAGCGATGCGGGGAAGGGTGGCAGCAAAGGGAAAGCGGGTGAAAGGAGAGAGGCAAAAGACACGCACCTCGCTGAAAGCAAACAACGCCCACACGCCCAAGAACACGATACTCGCGCTCCGTCTACTCGCTCTCGAACTCCTCCTCCTCCGCTCTTCCCTCTCGCGTCTACGTTCTTCTTCCTCCACATCCTCGACGCCCAATCCACCACCCGGGCTCCGTCCCCTCTCCTCGGGGAATGCGAAAGACGTATTGGGCGGTGCAGGTGAAGCAGATATAACAGCGAGTTGCGGAACATGCTGATGCGGATGAGGGACGCGTCGGACGGGAGAGCGGGACATGGACGCTGGACGCGAGAACGAGTCTTGCGACCAGGTCACGCGACGCGAGGCTGATGCCTCTGAAAGGATGCTGTCCGTCATGACTTCCTCCGTCTCCTCGTTCCGTTGTCGGGAGTGTTGCCGATGCGGTTGACGCGCAAGAGCCTCTTCAGAAGCCGCCAAGGCAGCAGCAGCATGGGCGACGTTCGCAGCAGCAGCACTCAACGCTCTAAGCGTCCCCGGCTGCGTCCTCTCCCCACTCCACGAGCGACTCAAGCTCGTAGTCCGTGTGCGCCTATGTCCATGCGTCGAAATGTACGAGCTCGAGAGCGAACGCGGCTTGGGCTTGAAAGCGTCGTAGTAAAAGTACTGAGCGAAGAGCGTAAAGTCGACGAAGCAGAAGTAGGTGGCGAGGTAGGTCTGGAAGGGAAGTTGGTGCGTGAGTATGCACCCGACGAGGTTCGTTATGTCGCCTGGCCGCGAGCGTCAGCGGACGAGCGAGATGGACGGGAAGGACGTACCGAGGAGCCAGTTGATGAGGAAAGGGAGCGCGAGACCGTCGGCGGACTGGTTCCGCCAGTTGACGATTAGCTGCCTGCGACGGCGACGATCGTTGGATGAGCGCCGGTGTGTAAGCCGCGTCGTGCAAGGTGTGTGTCGAGGACGTAAGGGACGCGGATTGGACGCCGGCGAGCGTTTCGTGTTCATCAAGATGCGGCGTAGAGGAGTAGTCCAAGACAAGCAGCGAGTGTTGGAGTGGGAGAAGGACGACGACGAGGAAGCTTATCGTCAGCGTTGCACACGACGTCGCCCTCGCGAATCGCACTCACGGGAACTGTGCGCCCAGCCAACAGGCTATGGACGTGTACCCGAACCACACGCTCACCGCGTCTCGTAACGGGCTCACCATCGAGCAACGACGAGCGAACGGAAGAAGAAGAGGGGTGCAAGCGGAACGGCTGCTCGGGACGGATCCGGTTGTCCCGGCTCACTTGCTTGGACTGCTTCCTCGTTGTTGCACGACGTCGGCCTCGTCGTCTCTTTGCTTGTTGCAATACCGTCGGTCGTCAGCGCTCGTCTGCTTGCTTCCGCCTAATGCATCGCTGGCGACACTGACTGGGATCTGCGTCTGGACTCTGCGCTGGGGACTTTCTGAAGCCATTTGGATTGTGTCCACCCTCGACTTCACGCTGTCTTCCTGCCTGACGGGGATTTTCGTTGGCGACATCTGGCACAAAAACCGATATCTCACACGAACATCCATGCTCCCTCCGTATCAAGGTTGGCTGGGAGTCTCTGCCGCATCTCTTCACACATCTACCGGTTGCCCACGAATTATGTTCCCGTTTGTGGTGCATGCTCGTCCGATCACTTACACGAATCCGTCTTCTTCGTCACGTTGACCCAAAGTGCATACCAGCACCCCTTTTCTTGTCACTCCCATCGCACAAATGGTCTCAGGATATGCTCCCGTTCGCTGTGGGTGCTGTATGGGCGTCCGAGTACGCGGAATACGTCTTCTTCACATGAACCCAGGGCACTTTCCCGTGCATACCACCATCGCCTTTCATTTTCACTCCCCTCGTATCAATGGTCGATGCTGACAACCGCATCGATACTGTCGCATACGTTCCACGAGCATGACAAGCCTCGCACGGACTGGACATGATTGCAATACAGTACCTCATCTCCAGTAGCTCGCGACGAGAGTGATATCTATCGTCCAGTCTGCGCCGTTTTCTGGGTCCCTTCCTTAGGCAATACAGCCAGAAGCGAGAGGGGCCTTACCAGCCGTTTGCAAATGTCCGTGCAATCCTGCTCGCGCGCGCTGGATTTGCGTAGAGTGGAGCCTTGGAGCTTCGGCGATATCTTCTCATACATTTCCTCGATTAACATCTCCCTACCCTGTCGTAGCTGCACCGCATCATCCTTCGTGAGCTGGGATGGCGCTTCTTTGACTTGCTGACTCCATTGCTCCAACTCGCGCAAATCCTACGCGCGCAACTCCCAAACTGCACAGACATCTGCAAACGGCTGACAGGTTACCCGTGACGCGCACTGCTTCTTGGCCGCATTCCATTCAGCGAAGAAGGATGGGGCAGGTCGGGGCCGCGCGACGAAGATCTCGTCACGGGCTGTACAACTGAGGGAGACGTTCAGGCGATTGGGCCATAATTCTTGGAATAGGCGCAACAAAGTCCCTCCCGGCCTCGGCCGGGAGTCCTCCTCCGGAGGGGCTTATGCACTTCTGGGTCCGAACAGGGGGGTTTAAGTTACGCGATTATCTGCCTTCCCGCAACAGCCACCCACCAGGTATGTATATACAAAATGTACCCAAGAAGGTATAGGTGACGCTCGTAAGGTTTGCATAAATTAAGAGCGTGCACGAGTGACGCGCTGTGGTGCTGAATCGAGTGGTTGCGAAAAGCGCGCGCGCCGAATCATAAGGCATTGAAACGTCTCTCCGGCTTTTTTAATGCCAATAGTGACGCGCAAACACGTATAATGAACTGATATGAGAGTCTCCAAGTGATAGAGGGTGTGGTGAAGCGACAGGTGCAGTGTCTGTTGTCCGTAGATATGCATATGCACCGAATCCGGCGTGAACTGAATGCTGCGCTTAGGGCTCTCTGCAGCTATCTGCATGCTTAAATATACTATATTACGGTCTCAGTGATGGTTAGCAGGCTTTTTGTTGTCGGAGAGCTTCATGTGGGACCGTCCAGAGTTTGAGATAGGTGCACCGGGCGAAATCTGCCGACATCCTACAGACCGTGCAGGCCTTGCCGTGTCAAAACACGAGGCGGAATCAAGACTTTGGACCCTGAGGTACGCTCATAGGAAGTGGACTGTGCGTAGCTTAAAGGGGAAAGCGTTCGTGAGGCGTCCAAAATGACCCCGCTGAAGCCTGCGGCGTGGGCGCAATAAGTCACAGTTCAATGCGCTCCATCGTTTTTTTACGCTGCAGAATGAAGCGAATACATGTCCGGTACTTTATTGTGTACTGCTTGGGGCGCGAGGAACGAACGGGACGGTGTAAAATGCGTAAACTAACCCCCCCCCCCAGTCGAACCCAGATTGTCACAAACCCCTTCTGGCGAAGGACTTCCGAAAGCGGAAGTGGTTTGATCCGAACCTATTCTTGGAAGTACGTACGTGCCGGAGACATTGAATTGAGGGTGACAGCCCGTACCGCGTGGCCTGGGGCGATGCTGGACGACGAACCCGGGTCCCGGCCGCGGTGTGGGCCGTTGACGTCGACGTCTGGACATTGGAGTGGTCGCATAGACATTGTACGTGCATGCTCACGCCGAACGACAAGGTCGAGAACCCAACAAGGCCGTGAACTGGCAGGAGATGGTGTATATCGCCTACGTATGGCCATAGGCGGTTTGAGGGCGGTAACGAGGTCCTGGCCTTTCCCGTCAGTAACTCGCCAAACAGCAAGCAGACGCCACAATAGACGCCGCCTCGCGGCGGCGCATGTCTTGGGTATATAACAACCGCCTTCTCGACCCAGGGCTCGCTCATCCCCGCGATTCTCCCAAATGAGCGCGTCGACCGCCCGATCGTCGGATGCGCCGGCAATGGCAGGTATGTCTTGCCATCATGCTGTCGTCTGTCAGAATATTTATTGATGGTCTGATCGGCAGAGGAGCACGAACTGCAAGAGATAGACGCGGAGACAGAGGCACTTATAGACGCCCTCCCGCCGCATGCGTCCGCAGTCGCAGGTATGTATTGTCCAATCATGCTACGTATTCTACACCAATACTTATTCTAACTACAGAAGATCCCGAACTGCAAGTGTTCGAGACCGCGGAGACCGATAACGCAAGCGCGATCGACTGTATGTGTCCGAACTCCGGATCCAAAGCGCTGCATAGTAATTTTTTGCAGTCCCATCGGCAGAAGACCTCCAACTGGTGTATCTTCCCAAAGTCGACGATCCGCTGGGCGATAACGCACGAGTCTGGAGAATATATCGTCTCGAGAAGAGCAAGCAAGAGGGACTGATTACAGACGGATGGAACAAATCGCTGGACGCGTTGTTGACCTTCGTGCGCGCCGTCGTACTCGTCCGGAGTATCATAAACTCATGGCGGGTCGCAGGCCGGGCTTTTTAGCGCCGCGTTAACCTCATTCGTCGTCGACTCCTACAAGAAGATTCAACCTGGCTCTGACGATTATGCACCCTCTCAGCGAAACAAGGAGCTGAACTGGTTCTGGTTCCTTACTCTGGCAGTCACCCTCTCGCTAGCCTTGCTGTGTCTCATCTCCAAGTCATGGATTCGCGAGTACGAACTTCTTTTACTCGACGCAGCAGCTTCACCGGGGTCGTGGGTCGATCGACAAGGTCGTTACAGGGGAGAGATGGAGCTTTACGTTGTTACGACCATCACAGCGTTGCTTCCTTACCTCATGCACGTATCCCTCATCGTCTTCTTTTTTGGATTGAGCGATCTTGCTGGGGACCTCATCCCGGGATATGAACCCATAGTCGACTGGGTATTCGGCATCCTCATGTTGTTTTACTTCGCGCAGCTCGGTCTACCTATCTTCTTCGAATACTGTCCATGGCGCACGCCCATTTCGATGGAAATACGGTTCAGGTGGCTGCGCATCTGGCTAGGCGCCCAGCCGAGGCTTCCATCCTACCTGTATCCAAGAGCCTACGCTTTGCTCTGGCTCGTTTCGCAGCCTTCCTCCTCAGGCAGAGCATTTGCAATACAAGCGATTGCTTCCATCAAGGACGACGCCGACGGAATCCGGATGAAATCCGATCTTCAGGAACTTGTTACTTGCGAGGTCGACGTCTTGAACGTGCTGCGGTTTCGCGAGGCAGAGCTGCGTGCGGTCAAACCACCTCACGAGGCTCATTCTACGACTACTGCTGCTTCCCGGGCACATGCGCCCTCGACCGCAGTGTATGCCCGTGCGCGCGTGGAGCTGCAGTATTGTTGTAGGGCGCTGGAACTTCTCGAGGGGTGAGTGACATCCGAGGATGAGCGGTGGAGTCGATCACTGACTCCTCTGAAGGGGAACGCACAACAAGACCCCCGACTCTGGTGGTTTGCGGGCAATGCTGAAGAGGTGGATGGGCCGAGGTCATACTGCGTCACGCAACAATGCAGCTGTGCGTGCAGATATGCCCTAGCCTCTCGCGTCTTCTGCTGACAAAGATCACACAGCAGTCTGTGGGTGGTCACATGGCATAGTCGTCTGCGCTGTTCATCGAGTTACGCTTACCCCCATGAGAGACAAAATTCCCTCTGTACCTTACCTCTCGTGTACACCTCTATCTCCTAATGTATTTTTCGCCGCGTCTGTGCCGCGTTTCCCGGCTTCCTGCTCTCCGCATCTTGCAATCTTGCGGCCAAAAGACTTGTCCCAGCCTTGCCAATATACTTTCTTGCTACGAATCGCAATCGTCTCATCATTATATGCTCATAGTAAGAGCTACCTATAGCGCATCACACGTTGATCGCTTGCAGCGCTCGTAGTCGCTCATCCCTGTCAACGTGTTCCCAACCACCTCGACGAGAGAGAAGCGGGGCTCCAGCGGGCTGCGTTCACTATTGCTGTTGCGCGACTGCCCGTGCTGCATGGAGAAACTCAGATGTACAATTGAGAGGGCGGATACATCGCGGGGGCTATTGTGTTGCTGCATCGCGGTCGCTGGTTGCAGTCGATCGTGAGTTCAAGGAAATTTCGGGCGCACCCCATTGGCAGGTTTCGATTCGGGGACATCGTGGTTGAATATTGGTACAATACACAGTTTCAACGCTTTTACGCGACGACAGGCCACCCGCTCGTGAAGTTGAGCCGGTTGATGCCCAGCCAGTTGCCGGAAGAAGTGTAATAGTGATAAACGAGGATCGGTCCGTCCGAGTCGAGGTACACTAAAGGATGTTAACACCATATCTCCTTACGAAGGTATCCAAGAGATGCTTACCGTCTTGTCCGCCAGGTCCGTAAATCTACGTTTGAGGAACGAGTCAGAACGAGAGGAGTGAGAGGACAAGGACGAGGACGTACCCCGTCGTGCGTTTGGAGAACCAGCGTTCCACCACCACTCGTGAGCGTCTTACCACTCGAATCAACGAACGGCCCCGAGATTCTAATGCGAAGCAAGCAATCAGTACACGCGGACGCTGGAGACTGTAGAGATAGAACCGTGACGCACGACGACGACCTCCCAACACGGATATTATACGTGCTGCTCGTTCCACTGCAGCATTTATCCCACGACGTGAACAGGTACCAGTAATTCCCGTTCTTGAAGAGCGTGTTCGCCTCGAGCGCGCCGCCGTTGTTCGGCCGAGCGGCAATGTTGGAGCTCGAAGTGCTCGTGAGGAGACCGCTTGTAGCGTTCACGTGGTTGCTGAAGTAGATACCACCCCAGAAGGAGCCCCACGAGAGGTAGTGCGTGCTGCCGTCTGCATATTCAGGTCAGTTTTGCAATCATCTGCATTTTCGAGAGGTAGACGAACCAACGGTTATTGCAGGGTCGATGGCCTACAGCACATGTTTGAGCGCAAAAAGAGAGGAGGAAACGTGAGAACGGACATTGTAAGCCGCTCCTGCAGCAGAGGAGATGACGAGACCGTTATTGGTCCAGCTACCTAGATAGGCATCACATCAATACACCATCCGTACTGAGGGAAATATGCGTCCCGTACCTGGGCTTCCGGACGTTGAGGTCGCGAGGAAGATAGCGGACTGGGCAGCACCATGATGTCAGTAACTGTACGGAGCGGGTTGTGTTTAAACCACATACCTTCTGAGAGCCAAAGCTAGAAGCAGCGTAGTAAAGCTGTAGTACTCAGAATCATTGCAGGCGCAGAAGGCGGTCACCAGCGTACCCAGAACTTGGACCCATCGTGATAGCAATCCGGCGCCCAAAGGTTCCTACATTCCCAGCGTAGTCAGCAGCAGCGAAGTGTTGTATCAGAGGATTGACGCACCCGTTCGAGGTCCCAGTATAAGTATCCGTCCAGCTCGCACCGTTCGGGAACACGCGCCCCGCCAACGTCCACTTCGTCCTATCCGTGCTCGTACGAATCTCGATACCCGGCGCCGTCGAGAAGAGGTAATACGTGCTGCCGACTTTACACATGCTCGGGTCGTGAACTGAGGTGTCGCCAGTCACGACGCCAGGGCCGACCACCGCGCCCACCGAGTAGGTGGAGGCGAGCAGCGCGACGATCGAGACGAGCGAAGAGATGAAATGCATGGTTCCGGTGGGGTCGCTGGAGAATGCCAGGGCCGGCGGCTACTTATATGTGGACCATGACGACGACGGCCCGCTCGCGACTTCTTCCGAGGTTCGAGCGGTGGTGCGTGGCAGGCATCTGACTCTGGAGCGACGCGAAGACGTGCACGTGATCTAATACAACGCGTCTTCGCGTGCGGGCCGTCGGGCGAGCGGGCCATGACGAATTGCAAGTCCCAGTCGAACGGGCTGTGGGTGAATACGTGCGCACCATCCAACGGCCCTGCTTCCGCCGTCCGGGGTCGTCTGGTGATCACGCTACGTATCCGACGCGGGAGAAGAACAGTCAAGAACTCCTGGATGGATCCATGGAAAATCTTGTCTACTGTACACCGTTGATGAGTTCACGGAATACTGTGAGACGGCTCGCGAGCTAATGCCAGGCCATGAGCTTTGCTACCTGCTTCGTATGACACAAGATTCCTCGAAGGAGTTTTAGACGCGACGTCGACGCGGTCGACGGTCGGTCTACTGCAGATGAGGAAGCGGTTGGAAAGCGGGCGTCGTATCGAGGAAGCTGAAGTCATCCAGATCGATGAACAGAGCGATAAATCGCCTCGTTGAGCATAGATTTCATCGTGCGGCGCGGGCGTAATTGTGTGGTGCCTTCCAGCCGCGAACTGGGTGACGAGCGCGAGAAAGAAGTCGTTGTCGGATCCATTCCGGATCCGAGTCAAATTCGCCGCGGGACCAAATTCGACTGCAATGTACGAGAATATCGTCGTAGCCGCGCAGAAGAACATAAATTCTCCATCAAGCTGCGAGGTTTCCCGCGCCGACAGAGACGACCCGATTCCACCTGTCGATCGGTCTGTTCTGAAATTTTAGACTTCATAAGGCGGCCAGGCGCTGGTACCGTCGCCTAAAACGTTTTTAGCCTCACCTTTCGCTCACCATGAGCAACCACGCCAACACCGACGCAGAGAAGGAAGTCTCTTCTTGGGGATTCCAGAAGGTCTTCACGTTCGTCGACAAGCCGTCAGTATACTTTTCGCCCCTGCTGCGTACTCGCAGGCTCACAGATTTGACAGTGCAGCCTACTACAAGCCCCACCGCCACGACGGGCTTACGACGCATCTTATCCTCAACGGCGAGCTGCACGTTCAGTTCCCCGAGGACGACGAGCCTAAGAAGCAGACATTCGGCGCTGGTGCGCGCGTAAACGTTGCGCCGAACAGACTGCACGAGGTATGGGTCGGGAAAGACGGATGTACGATGGTCATTGGTGAAGAGTACGACAACTGAATCTGTATTTCTCGTGAAGTTGTTCCCTCCGAGTAAAACACGAATCGCATATGACGTTTTGAAGATGACACTGCGGGCACGAAAGGTCGTCACGAGCCAGGGCAAAACGTGATCTTATATCCCTTATCGGTGAAGCACGCGATAGTAGGATCAGAGTCGCATGGGGTCGCCGAGTCGGGCGCTATATAACGGCGTCAGAAATCGAGAGCACAACGAGGGAGAAGACGACGCACGGATGGCCTCAGTGCACGGGCACGTAGCGGTGGCGCACGTCAATGCGGGGCACTTCCTTTCATCCGACGATTTTGGCTCGATTGAAAGACCAACAGTGAAACCTGAGACGCATCTCAGAGGCCGAGAACGCGAAGAGAGGCAACACGGACCCTCAGAATTGTTGATGACATAAAGTTGCTGGTTCACGCCTGCAGTGTACTCGACGGTACTTCCGCTCGTCCCGGTGAGGAAATGGCCATTGAAGTTCACGGGGATGACGACTTTCGAGCTGTCATGGCGCCCGAGAACCCCGGGCTGAGGGCCAGTGTACGCCTTGTTGCCGGGGAAAGACGCGCTGTCCAGGGCTTGTCAAAGGAGAACGGGTCTGTAAGTAGGCATAGGACCTACATCGTCACGTTCAATGGTCTGCAAAGGGAGTGAGATGGTAGGATCACAAAGTGAAAGGCGTGGCAGACGAGTTGCAGCGGTTCAAGAACTCGAACTGGTTGTCTCCGAGGTTGAGCTTGGGCGAACTCGCTGCAGCCGTGAGCGTAGAACCGATGAGTGCAAGGAAACGCATCGCGGGCATCCGTTTTGCCTTGAAAGAGGTAATCAAGGAAAAGACCAACGACAGCAGCTTTGACACGAGACAGCACGGGCCTTTTATACTGTCACCCACGTCTCGCCAGCGAAATGAGCGCAATTCGCAATATTCTCTGCGAAATTTTCCAGGGTCTGGATGGCTTGGCGTAGGCACGTGCTATATCGGGAGGTGTTGCAGATTCCCGAAAAGGTTCGAGATGCGCTCTAAAGCCCTCGAATCCCAACGCAAGCAATGGATCCCCACGGTTCGGCGTTGACCCAGAGCCCGAGGTATGGTTCCGCTGGGCAGGGAACAGTATGTGCAGTAGCCAAGGCTAGGGTAACGTCGCCCACTGGTCGCCGACCCATACACTTGACCGGATCCGCCAAAAGAAATTCAGAAAGGTACCAGAGTCTGAGCGTATCCGAAATGCCCCGGGTCTGGTGCAGGCTGGGTGCAGGTCCGTTGAAATGTCAAGTCCAATTGCGACCGCGTGCGGCGGATTGTCGCCTATGGCATGCCTCAAACAGCTGTCGGTTACGACGAAGGCCAAGGCGGGTGCGAGTATGTAAACGGCTGCCCGAAGTGACTGAGGTGGGAATGCGCGTGCGTAGGCTCCAAGACAAGGCGCTCTTGTGGAACTAGTGAAAAGTTTGATGCAAGAGACGGGAGCATCGCGGGACTAGTTCCGGGTCTTTCCTAAACCTTTCGCACCGACAGCACTGGGCCGGCAGACACACAAGCGTGATAGTCCACCACAGACGTCGATGGGACAACAAGTCAACCCGTTGTAGGCGTCTGCAAAGAAGTACTGGACGACTACGTTCCCACACAGTCCCAGATAGGCCCATGTTCTTTTAATTTTTCACTGCGACAAGATACGAATTACTGGACACAGCGGAAGCACGTTCTCCTGCAGTATGTGCTCAGAACAGTGCTCCAGGCGGGGCATGTGCCACACTTAAGTTACGTAGCGCTTGTCAGCGCTCGACGGCTGTGCATGGCTGCAGATGGTTCGCGCCTGCTTCGCTCCGCTCTACGCGGCGCTGTTGGTCCTCGGAATCTTTCTCCCAAACGACGGTCACCAGTCTAGATCTCTGCGGATCGCATACTTATTATACTAAAAGTCACATCGATATCCTTGCGCTCGGTAGCGGCGTAGCGCGTCATCAAAACCAGGCTTGCATTCGGGCGATCCTGACTCTGCTTGCAATCTGCTGTGCACCGGAAATGCTTCCCGGGCCCGCTGGATCTTGACGATGCTGTGCCTGGATGTTTGCCAGACCCGCGCTCCTATCCTGTACTCTGCAACGTCTGAAGGGGTTGTGAACGTGCTCATGTCCCAAGATACTTCGCTGCCGCGCAGGTCGTCGCTGCGTCCTCGTCTATCGCTATTGTCTCTTCGCTTCGCTCGTTTCCGCTCTGGCTCTCGAGACTTTGGCGAGACAGCAAGCCCCTCGACCCCGCCCAGCACCACCACGACTAGTAGTACGCTAGTCGATGAGTCTCCGGCCACTAGAAGCGTCGCGCGTAAAGCGACGGACAACGCGTTCGATGGACCATCAGACGAAGATATCCGCCGTCTCGCAGCGTTGACCGAAGACTAGTACGCAATTTCTGCCAGCTCGACATACCGCATACTTACACTTGACTATTCCAGCAATGCTAATCTCACGATTATGAACGTCTTGGATATGCGATTCAACGACCGGGATCAGAACTGGCGTCGTGTGTATAAGGCAAGCGCGTCGCAGGCACGAAGGAGCAGCATTAATCCTCAGCATTATTCAGGGACTCGTCGTGCTTCGAGAATTGCTGCTTCGTGGATCAAACTTTGCTGTAGAATGCGCACGCGAACGCGAAAGCGTCTTCGAAAGCCTGTCGTCCTTTCCAGCCGCGATGGAGCGAGGTGTAGAACGCCGGGAACTCGTTCGGGCGACTGCGCGGTCGATTCTCAACCTTTTGCGCGACGAACAGCGCCTCAAGCGCGTTCGTCAGCGCGTACAAGAAGGTCGCAAGCGAGGAGAGCATATTTCAGCCGAGCTACTCCTGGCCTCGGACCCGAGTGTCGATGGAGAGCGCATTGGACCTGGTGCGAGATTTGGCAATGTCTCTCATTATTTTCCTAAGACACTACTTCAGATGCACTGGATCTCTCGGCTCCTTCCATAGCACGACACGGAGCGGGACGAAGAGAGCCGCGATCATCAGCGTATCCACTTCAACTTAGGGTATCTGAACTGCCACGCACCGCTCTAGACATCACTGGCAATATATCTAATGTCACCGCACGGCCGCACGGCTTCGGCGGCCTGTCAGACATCTATCAAGGCTTATACAAGTCTGAGAATCGGAGCACAAAGGTCCGTGAGAACCAGTAAATGACACTATCTCTGATTTGTCCTATTTTACTAGGTCGCTATCAAAGTCATTCGTGCAACTGCAGCGATTAGCGAGACTATCCTGAAGGTGCGTTGAACTTCCAACGTTGAGCTGCGCAGGATAAACCCAAAAGACAACTGTAGAGGCATAGGCAAGAAGTCGCTGTTTGGCGCGAAATCAACCACGTCAACATTCTTCCCATGCTCGGACTATATTCCGGCATTGGCGTTCTTCCGGCGATGGTATCGCCGTGGTGTGACAACGGGGATATTAAGACATATCTGAAATCGAAGGAAGGGTCTTCGACCTTCGACGCCGTTAGATTACTGCTAGTGCGTCGTTTGAGGAATATTTATTCAACGTCTCGCTGACGCAGGTGCCAGCTGGTCCACGTTCTACAAGGGCTTCAGTATCGTACGTTCAACAGCATTTCTGCATTCTCAGATCTTTATCCTCCATTGCAGTTCACGGTTACAACCCGGTCATTGTTCATGGCGATCTCAAAGGCGTATGCATGGATTATAATCCCCGCGTAGTCCACCGCTGAGATAAACCTTAGGCAAATATCCTCGTTTCCGACGACGGCATCGCGCGTCTCTGCGACTTCGGATTCGCGAAGGTGCTGGCAGAAGTCTCGGCTTCACTCACGTCGCAGAGTACCCTTAAGGGAACACTGCGCTGGATGGCGCCAGAGCTTTTCGCCGAAGAGGACGCGCGGCACACAATATGGAGCGACATCTGGGCCTTCGGTTGCGTGCTATACGAGGTGCGTACCGCGTCGCACAATCTTATTGCTGTTCGTCATCCCTGATGAGTTATCGTACGTTTGTAGATCTTCAGTGGCGTCGTGCCCTATCACCGCTTGCGGACTGAACAGGGCGTCATTATCGCTCTATCTCAGAGACAGGTGCCAGAAATACCGGAGAACGTACCGGAATCCGTACATGCTATCATTACCAGCTGCTGGGCATTAAAGCCCTCTTCGCGGATCGACATTCAGAGGCTTCTCAGCAGAATCCACAAGCTCGCGGTCTCGGAGGTTGCAGCTCTCTTAGTGTTCCAGGGCATGTCATCCAATTCGCTCCTGGAAGATCACATCGACCTCCTGCAGGCTTGGAACAGATCGAGTAAGTGTATTCAAGATCGAATTCGCTCCCTCCTACTGAATTCATGACAGCATCTGAGCCATATCGAATCCGCGACTCGCCCATTGCTACCGATCACCTGTGCAACACATTGAACTTGTGCATCGAGCACTCAGCACTGCTGCCTCTCGATCGCGTCGTGGGCACCGTGCGGACGCTGCTCGAGTCAATCAATGAAACCTATGATACGACGTTGCGACGGAGCGTACAGGAGCTCAAACGCTTCGCGAGTCTGCTCGGACAGGCGGATGCAAGTCTCGCCGTGCAATTTCTGCGCAGGTTTAGCACTCGTGAGTGGCGTCATTGAATGAGTACCTTTTCATATAGTTATACTGACATCTCGCAGCTATGATCGCAACGCTACATTGTCACACCAACGCCGTATCACACGTAGTCTGGACACCGTGCGGGTCGCGACTCCTGTCTTCATCATATGATGGGACCGTCCGCATGTGGGATCCGGACGAAGGAATCGAAGTTTTCAGTCGCAAGCAGGGGAGAGCGATACTTGTGGACAGCGTCGCTATCTCGAGCGACTCACGCTTCATCGCCGCGGCTTCCGCGGACTATGGCCTACAAGTATGGGATAGCGCTACAGGAGTACCGCATGATCGGGAGCTTCCTGGCGACAAAATTCTCTGGCTATCGTTCGCTCACGAGGATCGCTTTGTCATGGCAGCTACTGATGCAGGACTTTTCTCCTGGGAGTTGGAAGCATACTCTAGCTTCCGTGACCTGAATCCGATCCTGTCACCCAACGGTGAGAGGGGGAATCTAGTGGTAGATTCGGAGTTCGTGGCTCTTGCTTGCTCTGACGACGGGGCCTATGCCGCGTACAGCTTGTCGTCGGCCGTGGGACTTTGGGTTCATAGCTTCAATAGAGACATCACCTGGCGGCTCTCTAACACGCACAAACCAACAAACATCGCGTGGTCGCCTGATATGCAGCTCCTAGTCTGCTTCTCAGCTGCGACGGGCGCTCTTTACGTTTTGGAGACGTACAACCACGACGGCGCCCCCCGACTCTTCAGCGGGCAGCCGTCAGGCGTAACCTCCGTCGCATTCTCCCCCGGCAACCGATATGTAGCAGCAGGATCGATGGACAACTCGCTTCGCATATGGAATGTCATGCTCGGACATTGCACTCGCGTCCTGGAGCACCCCTCCTTGTTAAAAGGCGTCTCGAGCATCTCCTACTCTCCCGACGGCAAGTACATTGCTGCTGGGTCTTACGACGGGACCGTTCGTGTTTGGGACGTCGACGACCGCGTATGGCTTCGGTATGATAGGCACCAACTCGTCTTTCCTTACTCTCCCTGCAGCGATGCAACCGCTCAATGGGATGAGTTGGATCGTGCGCTTATACGAAAGCAACGAGACCGAGACGGCATGGAGTGGTCGCAGAGAAGCCTGGTACTTTGAGTCGCGAGTGGCGGGATGTACAGGGGATGTGCTTGACACTTCTGTAAAGGACGAGCATGTAGTTCGTGCTGTTGAAGAGCTGGGTAGGACGCCCCGGCCCCCAAGCCTCCGTTATATTACATTCCATAACGTTTCGGGACGGGAGATCTGGCGTGACCGTCAACGTCGACAACAGCAGGCTCTTGAGACACCCGGAGCATTTATTGTAATGCTCTTCGCACGGATATGATCGCGGTCTTGTGCGCGAAGACCGACGAGCTCGCGGATGAGCTAAAGACGGAGCTCATCCGCACGTGCGCGGAGGCTCGACGTCACGATCCAGATCTCTTCCCGCCCACTACACTCGTCTAACAAACATGTTAAACCCCGAATAACATGCATCCCAACTTGCTGGGTTACCCGACGACCCGTGCCATAACTAACTTTTGCTCTCTACTATATTGCTTCTATATACACGCGTTGAGATCAGATCAGTTTGAGACGTGGGGTACTCGAGCTGCAAAGAATATGCATGTCATGACGAGGAACCTGGGAGTGGAATGGGGATTGCATGAGGTAAGTGTGCCAATAAGTATGTTTTTGCGCGGGCGGGATGGAGGGAGGGAAGAATGCTATGAACGGGGGGGATAGATGGAGGATGAGAGGGGCAAGAAAGACACGAGCTCAACAAGCTAGCACGAGAACGGCCGCGGTTCCTTCATGGTCTCGGCGCGCCACGTCCGCGCCCGCGTCCACGACCACGACCGCGGCCGCGACCCGTGAAGACCTTGGGGTCCGCCTGCGCCTGAGATGGCGTTCGCTGGTGTTGTTGTGGCGTTCGAGGCTGCTGCTGCGCTTGACTAGGCTTCCGCGAGTGTCCCCCATGCTGTTGCCTGTCGAGCGGCGTAGGCGGCATAACCGGGCTCTCGGGCTCCACGCTCGTCTCCGGCGTATCCTCATCCCCACTCTCCCCCTCGCTCGAGCTCTCCGGCACCTCCTCAACGCGCGCCGAGCGCGGATCGAAGCCGCCCCATTCCGCGAGCATGTCGCGGATCTCGCGCGTCGCGCCGGGGAGGGCGCAGGCTTCGCGCGCGAGGGTCTTGTCCGTGACGAGCTTGGAACAGAGCATCGCCCATACGAGCTGCGCGTCGGGCATTGCGAGCTCGAGAAGCGAGATGCCGGGCGGTGGAGGGAGGTAGATCCGCTGATCGTCTTCTGCGGGGTGGGCGAGGAGGAAGTAGTCGATCACGGGCGTCAAGGAGAGGTCGAGTGCCAGGTGGAACGCAGTGTATCCCTGCGCATCGCGCTCCTCGGGCTCCGCATCTTGCCATCAGTCAGCCTCAAGTCTCCAAGTCAAAAGGTATCTGCACGTACTATGCTCGTCCAGCCACTTGACCAACTCGACATCACCGCGCTTCGCAGCGATATGCAACAACGTCTCGCCTTTAGTCTCGCCGAGCTTCTCCGGACCAGCAGCGTCCACCGCTTCTTCCCAGATGCCCTTGCGTACACGCGCAGAGTCGCCAGATCGTGCTGCAGCAAAGACCGCAGAGCGCAAGATCTGTTGTCGCGTCTTGGCGTTGGCTGTCGCGGCCGCGGCGGTGGCTTGCTGCTCTGCAGCCGCCGCTTTCTTTTTGTTCGCCTTTTTCTTACGACGTTCGGCGCCAGCACGCATCTCTGGAGGTACGTTAGCATCACGCGTCAGAGATAAAGCTGCATATTGTGGAGGTCGGTGGGAGAGCGGCATTCGAGTTTCTGATGCAGGAACGCACGGATGCTGAAGGAGCAGGGACCCTGCATCCCAGCAGAGCAGACCAAGGGTCGAAGCAAGAGCGACGCGAGCTCAGCGATAGAAGATCGAGAGAACGGCGAAGTGCTTCGTGATAGGACCGGGAATATGGATTTGGGCACGGGACTCGGGCACGCACCTTCTTCGCGCTCCTTCTGCACACGTTCCTTCCGCGCAGCCTCCTCGCGTTCAAGGCGGTCTGCTTCAACCTGGCGGCGCTCGCGTTCGACGCGGAGCCGGGCCTGGCGCTGCTCGTCGGTCTCGCGCGGCGGCGAAGGCGGCCGGTGCATGAAGTGGAACTCTGCAAGAACTCCATTTGAGCGACCAAAATGGCGAGCGCAAACACAATAAGGGCGTACGACGACCTGCGAAGCGACTGGCGCGCCCGCGCATAAGCTCTTCGTACAAGAAGCTAAATGAAAGTTAATATGTGAATCAGTTCAACAAGACAAAGACATACAGATGGAAGGCCAGCTCGTCCTCGTCAAAGTAGTCGTCGTCATCGTCGTAATAGTCGCCCTCGTCGTCGTCGTAATAGTATTCCCCGTCGCTGTCGCCGTGCCCGTGACTGTGGCCACCGAAGCCACCAAACGGACCACCACCGAACGGCGAGAAACCTGAAGGGCGCGCCGATGCTGACGGCGCCGGCCTTGACGAGCGGTCCAGGTGCTTTACGAGCACATCGTAGGACTCGGACAGCGCCTGGAACTTCTCTGTGGCGGCGGGGTCGTCGCGATTCTTGTCTGGATGGGTGACCATAGCCAGCTACGACGCGATTAACTCAGAGACGTATTAAGCGCTCGAGATAGGTCATACCTTGCGGTATGCGGACTTGACCTGGTCCAGCGACGCGCCCTACGATGCACGCGACCCAATTAGCATTGGCAGATTAATAATGCCGCGAAAAAAGCTCACATCGTCTAGACCGAGCTGCGCATACGCTGTGGGTATGCTGGTACGCGTATGGGGCGCCATTTGATTGTGCAAAAGTCGTCCAAGGCGGCTGCAGGGTTCGAACTGGAAGAAAGGACGACAAGCCGCAACCGCGGTTTCGACCTCCGCAATTTTCTCACGGCCCGCTTGTCCCGAGGAACAACAGATCCAACCTTGTAGCTTGGCTTCTGTCAACGATTTTCTAAGGGAGTGTCTGAGATAACTGAAGGTTCAAATTTCGTGATAACGTAGTCTCATGAGCCTTGGCACTGTTGGCAGAGGACTGGTGGGCATAGCAAGATTCTGCGCGTTCACTCGTACTATACAAAACTTGGGATCAAACATCCCTTACCACGTAGCTGGCGCTCCGATTTCGAACCACTTCGGGGTAACAACTGGAGGATCGGGCTGGTCGACATAACGCAGCCTCGTCTTCCCTTTCCCTGCATTCAAGATGACGCTCGAACCCGTCCAGTGAGCTCTTCCTCCGCCTAAAGTAGAGGTGAGTCATGTACCGATCCGCAAGTCTCAGTACGCACTGTATTCACCGATAAAGTAGTCGCGCTCTGCTCCAGTATCGCGTATGTACGCCACTGAGGCGCGCAAGGAAGGTGAGAGCTTGATGTTCTCGTTGTCCGGATGCGAAATGCGTAAGGTCCCGCGGAAGGAGCGCGGAAGCGCTAGCGAAAGCGATCTAACAGCGAGGATGTGCAGCTCAAGTGGAGCGTCGTTCACCGCATGCTGCATGACGGAAATAAGACTATTTCGCGCAAGACCCAAAGCCAATACGTACCAAACGAAATGTCACGTCCCGTCCAGATATCTTGATCTTCGTGGGCGTTGATCCCGCGTGTACTGGTGCCTCTATAAGAGGGGGTGGATTGACGACCCATACATCCACCTCGACGTCGCAGGTCTCCGCTTCGACTTCAATGTGTTGACGGGATGGAAGGATCTCCGCTGCTACGAGTTGTCCGGGCAGCTCGAGCGAAGGATCGAGTGCGAACGATTCGACGATCTTGTTGTGCTTCGTCTCCGTACCGCGTTTGATCGTGATCCAGTTGCATCTCTTGAGATTGTGGGGAACGGGACGTGCTGGAATGTTCGGAAGCTCGTTCGCGTCTGGTCCGTCCGCGTAGGGCGGAGGGTTTTGGCACTGCGCAGAATGTCGACGTTAGTTCCGATATGGGCTCTTGGCAGAGGAGTTGATACTGTACCTCTGTAGTATCGACATTGTCGGTCATCTTCGGCTCTGGCGGTGGGGTTTCACTGTACAGGACCATGGCTATGGGGGAGGAGTCAGAGTTACGCGTTTGTTTGGTCGCACGGGGCGCAATCGGACAGCAGCCTTCAGCGCTTACACCTCACGGAAGCTGCTGCCAGTGAGATGTCACCTCATACGGCATCTACTGTAACTCTGCATATAATCCGGCCCATAGATACATACACATCTCTAGATATGACTACATCCGCGCTGTTCGATTACGAAAATTTACACAAGCAGGTGCGCGCATTGAAGTCGTCCGCTCTACATTCAGTCCAGGGCCAGAAGTCGTATGAGAACTATATCGCACTCGTATTGAACGCATCCCAGATCCTCACACTGTGATCTGAAGCTGAGGAAAGAATATGCAGGCCATCCGCTGAGAAGCAGACGGACGACACGGCCCCAGTATGTCCTTCAAAGACCCTGAGGGAATCTCCAGTCATAGCATCCCACAATATAGTCGTCTTGTCTGCCGAACTGGACGCGATGTGTACACCGTTGGGAGAGACTGAAATTCCTGTAATTCGCGACGTGTGCTTCTGAGGCAAGTAAAGCGGCGTGGCGCGCTCTGGGAGCTGTGTCATGTCCCAGGTTGCGATCACAGAGCTAGACGCAGCCACGACGCGTGCGCCGTCGGAAGAGCAGGCC
Source organism: Exidia glandulosa HHB12029 (assembly GCA_001632375.1). Lineage (NCBI taxonomy): Eukaryota > Fungi > Basidiomycota > Agaricomycetes > Auriculariales > Exidiaceae > Exidia > Exidia glandulosa. The sequence continues at coordinate 98,935 of KV426062.1, read as the reverse complement.
ACCGCAACGATGTCGTCGCCGGGTAGACTGTCCAAAGGGCCGGCCACAACGAGTCGAGATGCGAGGTCCCAGATAAAGACCGATCCGTCGCTCGCGCCGCAGGCAAAGTGGTTACTCTGCGTCGAGCGCGAGATAGAAGTGAGGTTGGCAGGAATGGGAATCGGGCCTTCCAAGGTGTCGCTAGGCAGATCCCAGAGTAGCAAACCATCTGCCGTTGCTGCGACGACGTAGGTGCCGGACTGATCGACCGAAACTGCGCGCACAGCGGACTGAGTCTGCACATTATAATGCTCGTTCGTCTCTAGGTCCCAGCTGTGCAGCGTGTGCTCTAGTGTCCCTCCTACGAGGCGTTGGCCATACGGGAGCGCAGCAAAGCAATGGATCCAGTTCGATATTCCGCCCTCCGAGGCTGGGCCAATCGATGCCAAGCTCTTGACCGACGAGTCGGCCAGGTTCAAGATACATATGCCACCTGTTGTCTGCAGACACGCAACCTGCATCTCGCCTCCCAGGTAGATGGCTGACTTTACAGTCGCAGGTCCGACAGTGCATCGGGACAGGCATCCTATGACTTCAATTAGCTCCGTGTCAGGATTAGCAATAAACTGACCTGGAGACAGCTGGCGTTCACCATGCGTAGGACGAGGCGGCGCTGGGGAGACTGGGTCCAGAGCAGGCGATTGCCTCAAGCTGACGGGACCGCGAAGGAGGCTCAGCGTCTCTCCAGCTCGTGTTCGAACAAGAGACCCGCAGTCGACGCCTGCCTCTATATCGACAGGGTAGACCACGAGTCTCTCCAAGGCGTCACACCCGTCGAGTAAGTGTTCTCCAAAATCGCTCGCGCCGCGGTACAGAAGAATCTGCGCCAGTGTGAGAGCCTAGTATTGATACTAGCATAAGTAATGTGAACGACGAATAGCAGCTCCACCACGTACTTTTACGAGGCTGCACCAATTGTTATCTTCGGGATGTCTTAGACGGCGCTCTAGTTCGTCCACGACGACATCCAGCCCGTCCCTATGCGGTATTCAGAAATACTGTGAGTGTGAACAGTGGTGTGCTCACGGATCGAAGGTGTGAGATATGATGGCCAGAACATCCGCACTCAGAGGGGGATCGCGAGAAGAAGTGGTCAACGCTCGTACTTTGACCCGGATATCTTGATGCGTTGGAGATTCAAAATGCGCAGCGTGGGTGTCGTCTTCTCTGGCCGTATACGTTGAGATGGAATCTGCATCTGCGAATGGATCAGGGATACCCGCTGCGGCGACTGCCTCGTCGTTGTTTTCCCTAAACGAATAGACATTCATTAGCCAAGTAATAAGTAGTTTCGGAGGTGCGTACACTGATGCATAGGCCGGCGCATGACTCTCTGACGCAGTGTCGTAGCTTTCGTTGGTCTCAGACAGGGACGGGTCGTACTGACTGTCGCGCGCATCCGAACCTACTCTTTATAGAGAAAATACATCAGGATAAGCCAGTAAAAAGATTGGTTAATGGCTCACACCGATACGTAGGCTGGAGCTGGTGAAACGCTGCGCACAGACAACATGGGAGAGATCAAGGATCACGCGACGGCCGCAAGTCGTGTGTCCCGTCGGCTCGACGCATGACAGCTGTAGTACCCTGGCAATCTTGCGGGACCGACACCACCGTTGAACAGTTGTGCGCGTCCGAGTCGGCGGACATGATAGACAAGTCCAAGAAGCGGAAACTGCCCGGATCCGCGGCGACCGCATCCGGCTCTTCCTCTGCTTTTTCGGGACCAACCAATGATTTGAATTTACGATATCTCTCGAGCTCGAGCTGACGGCCGCTCGCACATCTGCTCTTCGATACGGCGCGAAACGCTCGCGCGAAGTTCTGCACAACCTGTGCAGGCTCATCAGCTGCCCGATGAAAACCCGACGGTGCCGCAACGCCACATAGCTTTCGGGGCGATCTGTGCTAGACGTCTACATTGTGTCAATCAGCCTGCGCGATGCTTCTACTGTCCGGACAGCTGAACAAGAACGCGCGTTGGCTCCAGCATCACCGTCTGGTCGCCGGTACCGCAGCGTGGCTTGGCCAACACCTTTCTCTCCGATTCTCTCATCTCACCAATGCCGTACGAAGCCTTCGTGCTGAGCGAAGATTTTCGCTCATGTACCTCAGGCTCACGACGCTCGCGCCGTATCTACAACGTGACGGGGACGTCGAGAAGAAGCTTAACCGAGCGACAGACAACACCCCCTACTCACCGTCCCTGGCCGACTTGAACGATCTGGCTATTCTGACCCATGTCGAGTAAGCTGTGTTGCCTATCGCGTGATCCAGCACTTACAGTCCCACTACGCAGGAGTTGCCGCATAACGATCGTCAAAATTTTGTGCCGCCGCTGCAAGCTCCCTGGGCACTGGCGCAGAATGCATAAGGTAAGTCGCCTGTAGCTGTGTTGTGTTTCGGTTATCAGCTCAACGGTCCTCTCTTCTGGAGGCCGTCATCGTCATGCACTTCCTGGCCTGTAATGGTGCTTTAGAGATCGTCGCCGACTTTCGCTCCCACATCTCGGCGCTTGAAGACGCGGGCCCTTCCCCAGTCAACGGGGGAGACAGGGCTTTTGACATTCAGAGGCAGGCCGCCCGGTTGGTCGATCTCTTGACCCACGAACCGTTACTCGCTGCCGCGCGCATGCGAGCGCAGCAGCTTCAAGCAGACAGTCCCAGTGAGTCCAGCATCATTCCTGCGCATAAACACTCATGTTCGGTCTTCTCCAAGCTGGGCAAGTCGGCTCCATGGACATATCAGAGAAGGTAGTCCAGATTTCCGCGAGTGCGGTCAAAGTGGGACGCGCAGTCAAAGTCTACGCTGCTTTCTTCCAGACCGGCCCCGAGTCATTCGTGAAGGTCAGCTGACAAGCCTCGGGTATCTCTCTCAGGCTCTGACAAGAACGCAGGTAGCCCTGGAAGTACCTTGTAAGACCGAAAGGTTCAGCGAAGCCAACATGCAAGTTACGTCGATCGTGCTTCTCTAACATCTTAGAAGTCTAACGTTGTCTCTAGCTTCATTCGAGAGCGCTCGTTACCTGGGCCGGAATGAAACACGACCATATCCAGCCTATGTTCGGCGTCTATATTGGACTGGGACCTCATCCAGCGGTGGTGGCTCCTTGGTCGGAAAACGGGAACATCATGGAGTATCTAGCGACTCGACGAATTGCGCGATTTCTTCCCTTCACCTTGGTGCGATGTTACTGCAAACCATTCTGGTCATGTTGCTAATCCAGTCCGAAAGTTGCTGCAAGTGCTACAGGGACTGCAGTATCGTGCGCTCAGCTCAACCGTTGCGCATTCCACTATTCCTGACCGCTTTTCAGTACACGAGTACTCGCCAACCATTGTCCATGGAGATATCAGAAGCGTACGCATCTCAGAACCTCCATTGCTCGGTCATCCATCTTACTGGCGCATACCACAGAATAATGTGCTCATAACGAGCGACGGCAGAGCCCAGCTGGCAGGTTGGGCATCAGCATCCCCGGTCGTCAGGTCTTCTTCGAGTTTCGCCCAATCCCGAGGCGTGCTGGCTGGTTGCCGCTGGATGTCTCCCGAGCTGGCAGCCACATCTGGCCGTCAACCTACCATCTATAGCGACCTATGGGCCGTGGGAAATCTCATGCTCGAGGTCTGCAGATGCTCCGCTCGTCCACATTGCCTTGTCAACTGACTCGTGGGGGTTTCAGATATTTCGCAAACTTGAGCCGTACCACTACCTTCCTCCAGGACACGACGCTGTTACAGGCAGTGAGCTCCCCGCCCGACGCTCGGACTGGATACCCGATACAGCTGGAAATGACGATATATGGCCGCTTGTGCTCGCATGCTGGCACCGCAAACCACTGCTTCGGCCATCTGTGGTGTCACTTCAGGAGTATATCCTTCAACAGCTGGCACCGAAGCTTTGGGATGGTGTTCGACAATGGCGCGGTCTTCTTGATGATGAAGTTTTGCAGGGTTTGGAGTACTTTGTGGGAACTGGTGCGTCAAAGTCCTCTTACTTCAGGTTGATCTCCTGACGTGGCATAGAGTACGGACGAATGGTGTGGCAACAGTTTTACGGTGAAGTACAGGATCAGATTACACCCTCGCTCGTCGACATCCTGAACCGCTGCATCGCGATGTCCAGCTCGTCGGTAGAGGTTCCCAACAAGCGTGTTGAGTGGAACGCTGCTGCAGCGAGCGAGTTGCTGGAACACTCGACTGGCCACTGGTCTCAACCGTCGATCCACGTTCTTCGTCCCTTGGTACATCGGTTAGCAGCGCTCGATCTCGGGCACCGATATTGCAGCCAGTTTCTTAGTTTTGCCAGTTCCTGTGCGTAACGCATTCACACGTTTGTCGTACCGAAGCCGCGTGTTGACCCGACTTGACTGCTTTTCATCATGATACAGCTCTCATTACAACCATCGTCACGACTAGTGACCCGATATCCGCCATAGCAGCGGGAATTAACGGTTACGACATCGTCATCGGTCACGTCAATGGTATTGTGGACGTTTGGGCGGCGAAGTCTGATCTCTCGTTCAGTCGCACGATGGTCTCTCGCGTGACTGCCGAGATGGAAGGCACTTCTGTCCTGGCGGTCTCTCCTTCAGGCGCGAGCGCAACAACATTTTCCCGCGGCGAGGGGCACATCCTTCGCTCAATCATTCCAGGCGGTCAGCCCCTCACCGTCGCTAAGGAGGTGGTCGTCTCGCGCGACGTAGGCACCGTCCGAGGAATATGTCTATCCCCGTGCGCGCGCCAGGTCGCTGCTATCACGGATAACTGTAACCGACTCATCCTCTGGGATACGAACGCCGAAGATCTGTACACCCGGCTTCCTACGAACGATCCGATCTGCGTCACCTTCTCTCCGGACGGGCAGTTCGTCGCATGCATCTCGCGTGGCCGCGGTGGAATGCTCTCGGTCTGGGACTTTCACCGACGGTTGCAAGTGTTTAGTACACCTCACGGACACAAGGGTGGTGTAACGGCGGTTGCGTACTCTGCCGATTGCAGCGTCATCTACTCGGGGTCCGAGGATCGCACCGTGCGCATGAGGAGCGCGTCGACGGGCGCACCAATCGGAGACCTCCTCACGGGGCATCGAGCTGGCGTGACCTGTGTCGTCTCATCTCCAGATAGTCAACGCGTGGCGTCGGGGTCGTCGGATGGTAGCATCATAATCTGGGATGTCCAGTCGTGCAAGGCGACTAGGAGACTCTGGTGTCACACTACAGGCACAACGTTGAAGTGTCTTTCGGGGCCCCTGGGTGATCAAGATGCCGAGTACCGCTGCCATGCTGTTACTGCGCTCGCGTATTCAGCGAACGGGCGGCGCCTCATCTCGGCTTCTACGGACGGTGTCGTTCGTATCTGGGACACTACGGCAGCGTGGAGGCAATACGACGCGTCGTCGGACATTTGGGGACATAACGTCAAGGTTGCCAACGCTCTGCTCGGTCGACTCATGAGCGATCTTCAATTCGGGAGCGGTGCAGATCTTCGTAGAAATACAACGCTGTTGCGCTGAGGGATTATGGAAGTGTTCGGGGCTCACTTGTATTGTAGAACACGAAGTCCAGCTGTGCATATGACTAGGCTATGGGTGCAGTAGCACAGAACGTGTCCAGTACGCGAACACTTCCTGTAATCGGACGATGACCGCAATGTCCGCAATTCGCAACATGTGCTTCTGAGGCAAACATAGTACCTCGTTTATTTGGCGGAATGTGACACATTCCGGATGGCGATGACACAGCGTCGTAGGCAGTGCATGTACAATTTTATTCAGTCGGGTGCAAAGGGGAGAAGATGCTCGTCTGCTTGACTCCCCGGTGCCGCAAGTGGAGATGGATCGATAGGACCCGTCGAGACTGCTTCCGCTTAGTGACCGCCTTGTTTTCGCCATGTCCGAACGCAGCACGTCCCCTGTACCCGCGTACGCCTCGGGGTGAGTAGCAAGTAGATAGATACATCGATATTGAACTTTCTGACGCCTCGCCTCACGCAGCATCCCCGACGGGGCTGCAGTCGTGAACTCTTTCAGAGATAGTCGTCTTCCTGCGTACACTGCAGAGTGAGTACATGTCCTATTATACGGAGGATATGATCCCCAATGAGGCAGGCCCTATGTGGCAGTCGATGTCGTGACGGCCGACACTCTTCAAGCTCCAGGCTTGACGAGCATCGAAAGCCCAGAAGTGGCCCGAGTTTGCGCCACAGTGCAGGCGGCAACAGAGAACTCATCTAGTAACCCCTTGGATATCAATATCAGGAATATTATTGTGTATGCATCTGAAGAGTGCGTATCCCTTTCCTTGCATTTTCCCCCGAAAACATACAGATCTTCCCCTCTTTTCTAGAACAACCCGTGATGTTGTGATCGATGCAATCGAACGGCTGTGGCTGCGTCGAGATGATCGAAAATGGCGTACGGTCCTGAAGGTGTGCTAAACAAGTTCTCCAACCCCCGGTATTCGCAGCTGAGCAGCCATATCTGTACATTGTAAGCTTGAAAACGCAGGTAGCGAAGCGTACATGTGTGGTCAGAGCCAACGTTTTGCTGCACATGTAAGGACACTCGCCCAGTTTCGTACTGGGACTGTAACGACACATTCCAATTGCGTGCTGGGAATTGTACACTTGGCTATAGGGTCTCGCTTACGCGCGGAACCCGGAATAAATAATTTGGCCCCGTTCCGGGAAAATAAATAAATATTTTCCAGCAGGTTATCCAGCGGTGGGAAAGCGCCGAGGGGCGTCAGGGCCCCCACGTTCGTATCTTAGGGTCCTTCGCAAACGTACAGATTTGGATTTGCACGCGCGATGGGACCTAGCAGGCACGGAAAGCAGGATCAGGGTCTCGGAATATGCATCCGGTGTTTGGATCCTTCAGCAATCCGCATCACGGCCGGCTGCCCGATTCGGCTGCCCCGTCCGGATGCATATCCCGCCCGTCCGGCCTTGCGTGCTGCAGCTGCGAGGGATGCATGAGGAGGGACAGCTTACTAATAAAGGCTAATAGGCCGTTTAGGAGCAATCGGGCAATAGCACGGGTATAGCAGTGCTATCCCCGCACCCACGCCCCTGCGAATCCCCACCTGCCCACCACTGCAGGAGCTGTTCTATGACACTAGATAGACTGTAGATGAGTATTCTTGTGGCCCATAACGTCTGGTAATCAATCTAAACCAGGGAATGTGCCATCCCGGCGTATGCAGGATATTCCGGTATTTATGCCTCCCTTTTTGCGTGCCACATATCTCAGTACATAAAGGATGGTATGATAGTGCTTTCTGATACAATGGAAGATATTGCAGTATGGGCGGTGTTGATGGAGCGATGAGCTGGGCGATCGTTGGGACAACCCCAACGCAACTCCAACGTGCATCCACGCCCATACAATTGAACTAACACTTCTGCAGCAGTATGGGAATACTCCAGGCTATAGGGATTAGTACTCCATACGTAGTGGAGTGAGCTGGACCTCGAATTAACGCGGTGGTCAGTGTACGAGTGCTCAGTTCACCTGCGCAGAGTCTGACAGAATAAACCTGGCGTTGGGGTAGATAACCAGATCCCCAGCGCGTAGATAGTCTATGGAATTACTGCTAAAGCCATACTACGCACTCTGGAGGACGGGACTGCGCTCCATCACCGGGCTAGACGATGGATAGGTTGGTGGAGGTGAACGGAGCATACTAGGACTCTCCTATATGTAGAGACACTGAACAGCAATTTTGACCACATATTCCTCTTAATATAAGCCATATATCCCCCTCAACCAAATCCTGAATTGTGAGATAGCCTAGAGAGAGCGTGGTGCGGCCGTCGGTGTGTTGCGCGGCTTAACTCCCTTCCACCACCATCGTCAGCACCAACCGCGAACGGATACGTGGATCGAGTCGCGCACCCACAGAACAGTATTCTACCCGTCAAGGACCACTATGCAACCCGCGCGATCGCGATTCATAACCTGGAACGTCCGATGGTGCAGACGGTCAACCGGCGCGCGCGCACACTCCTATGGACCCAGCCACGTCATGCATGCGCCTCGCAGCCCGCCAGTGCTCGCATGAATGACTATCTAGATGACTGAGACATGAAAGGTACGCCTAGGTGCGCTAGTTTGTGCGTGGTGGGCGATACGCGTCCGTTCGGTTGGCGCGCGCGCACCGGGGCCCTAGAAAAGTGTGCGCAGTGTGTGCGCCGTGTGCGCAAGGGGTAATTGGCACTTTTCTCAATGACTAGAGCATGTAACATCATGGAGGTTGGTACGTCTAGCTTACATGTCCTGTTCGCTGGAAAATTGACCCCTACCAGGTCTATAGGGTCAAGGAATTCCGAGATATGACATATACCATCTGCGCACGCGGCGCGCACAGTGCGCGCACGCTGCGCACACATTTGGAAATGTGCGCGCGCACTGCGCACACGCTTTGGAAATGTGCGCACACACTGCGCACACACTTTGGAAATGTGCGCGCACACTTGGAATTCTGCGCACACACTCTGGAAATGTGCGCGCACACTGCGCACACGCTTTGGAAATGTGCGCGCACTGCGCACGCGCTTGAAAATGTGTGTGTGTGTACTGCACACACCCACGATATGCACAGTTAGCAGTAAGTACATCTATATCTGATATTTGTGCTAGGCATTGCATTCATGATGGTGACATAGTGACAGAGTCTAGGAACGAAATCGTAGAAAGCCTGTTTATGTGGTTGCTAATTGGAAGCAACCAGCTGCGACTACAAGCCGTGTGCTTGGTCCAAGCTTAGAATTAGCATCTTACTAGCTATATATGCCTAATACTAGCCTATTGAAGCCCCAAGGCCTTGTCCCATATCGGGGAATTATTGTGGAAGCTGATAGTCCAAATGTGGCTAAGGAAGCGACATACAGACAATACCGGGTGAACCACTGATGGCAGTGACCTGAGACTACGGCTACAGCTTCTGTACATACCCAACATTATGTGCCAGTACACCGAGCCCATTTGGGGATGTATTCAGCTTTGGGCATGAAATGAAGGATAAAGATATCGGACTCTCTAGTATCAGTACAGATTGTTCCCTACCCCTAGGGACGGTGAAATACATTGGGATATACTCTCTAGTTATACTTCGCACTGTTGAAGCTCCGATTTGAAGTCAGTGTGAGTGGTGAATTTGCCACCACTCAGGCAGACAGCACCATCTCCTCAGTTGGAACCTTTCATCTAACGCACTTGCCCCGCCGTCCAGAGCTTCATTACATAAATATCTATGTGTGGTTCCAGATTCAGCCGGTTCCGACGAGAACTGAGCTTAATTTTTCGGTTTCAAGCGATTTTGTTGTTCCAAGAACACACAAATGTACACTTTCCTCGATGATTAGGACGGCTCAAGCTTAGCCAATTACGGGCGTAAACTTTTCAAAGTAGTCCCCATATACTACAGTTGGTCTCATAATTTTATCCTCAAAAAAGTGCACTTTCAAAAATCGGAATTTGGCAGAGTCCGAACCGGCATTTCGAATTTCACCGGCGAAGTGCGCCGGAAAACTCCGGCACCTAAAAGAGCGGTTTTGCAACTACATGAAGAAGACATGGACCAGACAAACACATGTGTTAATGGTCTTTTGGCTTTTTGGGGAGTATGTGCACTGTAATTGGTGCATGCAGGCTGAGTGGGTGCTTGGGTGAGGCTTCCTGAACAAGTAAGTGCTACCTGAGCCCCAGAAAACATATAATACAGGGTACTACACATCTTAGACTGGATAAATGCAGCTGTAGCTACACTAGACCTACTCAGGATGTGCGAAACTATGGCGAAAATGACTTCAAAAGTCCTCAAATACTTAGCAGCTAAAATTCGAACAGGCATAGAAACTCAGAGATAATGGGAAAAATCTGGAGGAAATTACTGAAGTAGAGGAAGCATATTTGAATGAGGACTGGAGTAGGAGCACTGTATTTGGGGCTTGGATGCCCCAGTATATGGGGCGGATGTGCACAAAACTCAACTTTGTAGATACTGGTGTGACAGCCACCTGACAGAGGGGGTGTATATGGTTCTATACAGGTATCTGGGCTTAGCAGACCCACTTTGCTGTGCAGTTGCTCTGGGCTGCATTGCTAAGTGGGGTTGCTAATCCCATAGCAACCCGCATACCCATCGCCCCTTCCACCAACCAAACCAAACCAAAAAGCGCACCACCCCTGGGGCACCACCATGGTGTGTTTCCTGTCAAGTGGTATGCAAGTTACTGACTTGAATAGTTCACACGAATCCGTGCTGCCATTACTGCATTCCTCCAACCTATACCTCTTGCACCACAGCAACCTGGAACCTACTCCACACATCCAATGCCGCTACCAGGTAAGGGTATGAGATACTACTACACATACTATGCATATTAATTCTGTGCAGCTGGTGGAAATACAACCGCTCCAATATTGCTACCCGTGTACGACGAGGACGGTATGTAGGGACATTATGCATGACTGTTTGCTGATGCTGTGACTATAGGTCAGCTGATTGGATACCGCCAGGCTCCTAGTCAGCCTTCAACTGCTGCACCTTCCCAATCACGAACCAAAAACCCCCAAAAGCACAGCGACCCTGCTGGAACAGCGACATTGTCACCAGTCTCCCCGTGGAACCACTGGCCAGATGGTTATATCCAGTGCGATATAGCACTCGAGGCGAAGCAGCTGCCGCTTGTGCACTGGAGCCACCGCCAGCGTGGTGGTTCCAAAAAAGGCAGTGAATCTGCAGAGTCTGCGGCGGACGGCAAACCAAAAGTCTTTGACTGTTTAGGTTGCGTGCAGTGCTCTAATCCAGAGTGTGCATGGCGTGACCGCGTCAGAACGAGGTCCAAATCTCGCAGTTGTCAGGATACATGCGGGGAATGCGGCTCCCAGGCTATACTAGCCGAGTGTGATGCTCGGTGGACATTTACAGTTTACGCGGGGGGCAACCGAGCCCAATTCATACACGAAGGCAGACATACCCACCCTCGACATCGAGAGCAGCACTTGACTGCGATTGAGGAGCAGCAACTTTCTGACCGTGTGGAACTGCACCCAAATGCGGCTCCCCTCGCTCATATTGCTGGCATCCCAACACTCAGTGGATCTCTTTCCTCTGTCGGTGACATTGCGCCTATACTTCTCAACCCAGATCGGCTTCGATATCACACAAACAAAATCAAGCGCCATGCATCGACAAAGGACAGGACATCTGGGCAGCACTTTCTTACCGACATGAAGGAGTTTGACCAGCAGTACCCTGGCCTCCTTGTCAACACCAAAATTGGCGCTGCTACTGTCTTTTGCATGCAATCCGCATTCATGCGAGATCTTGCTTTGCGGGACAAGCGCCTCCCTGGTCCATTGAATGCTCATGTTACCGATGCATGCCATGGCTTTTGGCGTGCAAAGAATGATGTTCTCATCATTTCTTCGGCGTATAGCGAGCGTCTCCGGTGCTGGATGCCCATTGTACTCTCATACAGTGATGGGCAGACAGCTGAGCACTATGCTGCTCATTTCGAGGCCTATTTCGATGGACTTGCTGCCCAAGCAGAAGTTGATAATGTCATAATCAGTGACGACCTTTTTCGTAATGTAAGTTATGGATTAATGTGCAGATGGTGTACTGATGGAGACTGCAGACGGTCGACTTCAGTCAGGCTCAGCGACGAGGGTTCATCATTGCCTTTGTCCGGTTCTGGCAGAAGCGTAACTCTCATCGATCTGCGGAAGAACTCGAAGAGGCAGCTGTATCGCTTCTCAGAGGGTGTGGCGAGCACTTCCGCTCGAGCATAACACGCGTCACACATAGTGCCAAACTCTTTCCTGCCGCCAACGCTGGACGTACTGCCGAAGCATTCACACAGCTTGCTCTATCCCTCCTGTGGGATATCCCGCAAGACGAGTACCACCAACGTGTCAAGAACATCCACCGGCTATATCCTGCTCTTTCACCGTGGCTGGAGTGGTGGACACGACCAACAGTCGCACCCATGATATTTCCAGCAGTCAAGTCTATGGCCGACGAGGACTGGGCTGCAATGCCTGCTACGAGCAATGCTGAAGAGAGTCAGCATAATGTTATCAAAACATTGGTCGGCAAAAGCCATCATCTTCTCGATGGCTTGAGGGCAATGGTGAAGGTTACAAGATTCTACGAGCAGAAGATGCTGTACAAGTCGAGTCAGTCATTAGACTCTCTTTTCTACACAGATACTGATCCATTTGAATCAGCCGGTGGCAAAATCCGTCATGGGCGTCCAGAGCCATGGAAAGTCCGAAAGCTTCTCATGGGTCACACCAAGAAAAGCCGGACAAAACGGTCACAGAACTCAAGCACAGTCACACGGAAACGAACAGCAAAACGTGACTATCGCCCACCGGATACTGTGAAGGATCTTCTTCGGAAGCCTAGGGCCAGACGCAAGCGTACCCAAAAGGTTCACTCAGACTCGGATTACAACCCAGGACGTTCAAAGACTCAGGTGCGTCAATTAGATGGATGAGATGATGTGGTGCTCATTATCCATGCAGAGGCCAGCAGCAGCACCAATCAAGTCTGTCCCTCGATCATTGCCTCAGACCGAGAAGGGTCAGCCAAGAAGCATCAGCACAAAAAATGATAAGACATATGGTCGACCTAAGGTAAAATCTTTGGCGATATCGGGGGTAAGCATCACTGACCTAATACTCAGGATTTACCCTCAAGTTCCTCTGAATCATCGGATAGCGAATCTTCGGTAGCAAGGCATCACACATCAGTCGCAATACGCATTCACACAGTGCGGAATCTACTAATTTGGTTTACTCTTACTGATAGCATACAGCGTGCCTATGGACCTCAATGGTCTCGCAACTCATGTTGGCTGGACACTGCCTGGCAGTTGCTCTACTATGCATCGAGTTACGACATGCAGTTGCTTGCAACATTTGCTGCAAATGCACCACCTTCCGGGCTGGTTGCACAATTCATGCGGTTCCTCAAAAACCGCCATGAACTTCATAGCCAGCATGATAGTAACAGCATCAGTCAGTCGTTGACCCATCAGCGGGATCAACTGCGGGACTTTATTGTGTCGTACACTATCGGCCATGGAAAGGCAGCGCGCATGCCTGGAGGCTCAGACACCGTATTTGTAGGTTCAATTCTGTTGGATTATACTTTGACTAACATAACTTTACAGGGATGGTTCTTCGACCTTGCTATTGCAGAGTCTAAGACTCATCCGGAATCTTTCCAGTCCGCAGCATATATTGCTGGCATGGAGCTCTCCTTTGCCATCTGCCAGCATGGAAGAGCAGGCCAGTCGCACATTTCCATCAGCCTTCCCTCTCCATGGCGAGCGTCTCTTCGCCACAGTAACGACAATCCACGTATCCATTCCCTATTCGGCGGAGATATCCAAAAGTGGGTTACTTCTCGCATGCAGCTTGCGGTGGAAGTAGGATGCCCAGCACAGAGTGAAGCGAGCTCTGATCTCCCTGCAATCCGCTATCAGCCATGGGTTGAGGTGCCTCTGATGCTTGCCATCGACTACGAGGTACCATTTTCAAAGATGGAATGGACCTTACCGTGTGTTCTTCATCCACTTGGAAAGGATGTAGGGAGAGATGACGAGCTTGTTTATGATCTCGTCGGTGTCGCTGTTGCCAAAGGATCAGACAATTGTGCACATTTTGTCGCCTATTTCAGGCATCCGGATGGCACAGCCTTTCATTACGATGGCATGGAGAATGGTGGAACTCCGACTCGATCCAATCATCCACTGGATGATGCAACTCTTGGCCAAATCATTCGCAATTTCAACATTGCAGGAGCTGTATACCGCCTTCGAGGTGGACGCTCTGCCCAGACAGCATTCTTTCAGCACCAGGCCGAGATCCTCGCTACCGAATATGGCGTGATTATCGAGCGTCTACCAGACGTCTCTGGGCATAGCATCGAACTCAACTCCCAGCGATGGGAGCATCTTGGGCATACAGATAGTGGACTTCATGGTACCGCCGCCGCCGCTGGTCCTGCTATTGAACCACAGCCAGCATCATCGACTACTGGGCCACAGCGTGCACTTATAGCTGCACCAAAGCGGCCAAGAGCTGCTGCTGCATCGCCGAAACCGCCACCAGCCAAGCGACAGCGAACGACCCCTAGTCCCGACACATTGTCCTGCCGGTGTCAAGCAACAGTGTTTGATGCCGACATGGGTCCAACTATCCCGTGTATGCTCTGTGGCCAGCATAGCCATTTGTCCTGTCTTCCTGGAGGCTATGTTCCACTATCTCTCAAGCCATCAGAGTTCAAGTGCCATAGTTGCAAGTCAATGACTTCTGAGCGTCTCATGACGCAACTGTCCCAGTAAGCATTTCACATCTTAGGGTCAGACATATGATACTTATATTGGATTTTAGGCAACTTATGGAGTCCATGAAGGCTTGGGATCAAAAACCTCTCAACAAGCGTCTACAGTAAGTTATATTAGGGTTTGTAGATCAAAACTGATTAAGTATTGCGCAGTCCAGGCATGGCTGCACTTGCCTGCTATTCAGTCGATGGAAAGCCATGCAAATACTGGTACCCAGTACGGTTGATTGGACTTTTCAACAAGTCGAAGAAGACATTCTGGCGGGTCTCATGGTGGCCACATTCATCATTTGTTCCAGCTGGTCATCAGCCCGAGACCCTGGTTCCAATCAAGTTTGTGGTGGACGCATTAATGGGAGACCAGCAACGACGCCGCAGTATACGGGTGAGACTACTCAATCATGAAAAAGAAACCAAACCTAATCAGTTACAGCTTGGCAAGTGGAAAGTTGCCAGCAATCCCGATGCCCTCGATCCTCTATACAACTTCCGTGCTCATCCATACACTCCGGAAGTGGACGCGCTCCTCCAGCCGCACAAGGAGACACTGAAGCAGCTTGCACTTCTACATCCTGCCAAGCGACTTCTTGATTATCTTCCCACTCTCAGCAAAATACCTGTGCTCGGGCATCAGGTAGATACACGCCAGCTTCCCAAAGCTATTGGCTGGGGAAACCTACCTCCACTTACTACAGCACACATCTGCTACTGGGTCAGCATTCACATTGACCGGAATGTGAATGTGGCAGGGATGCGTATGCTGTTCCATGCAGCCAATATCGCATTAGCAGCGCACAACAACATCTCTCTTGCCGACGCTTGGCAACGCTTCCAAATCGAATTCGATGGACTCTCCCCTCGCTCAAGTATTGATACCTTTGCATTAAACATCCTCGAGCAAAGGATGTTTGATCAGAGCGCCAGTCTGGGACCTGCTGCTCTATCGCAGTGGGGTTTGGATGTTGGAGATCACCAGCAACGGTGGAATCCATATGAAGAGGGACCAACGCATGATGAGCACACTGCAGCAGGTTGGGACGGTGACTCGGATGAATATGCATTACTGCTCACAGTAAGCATGCCAAGTCCTATTGAGCAGTTCTAACATTCTATTGATAGCGGGGAATTGACTTTGAGCGGAGCACTTCCCCACTTGAACCATCACCAGATGAAATAACCCGTGAGCAACTCGAGCTTGCAAGGGCAAGTGAGAGGTATGTCAGTTGTTGCTAGAGTAATATTGAGACTAACACACCGTAGGAGTCTTTTCAAGCGAGCAATGCACGGGAGTGACGAGGAGAGCAGTGAAGAGGATGAAGAAGATGGGAGTAATGATATGGAGAACAGTCGTCTGCGACGAAGTCAACGCTTGAGACAGAATCCTCCTAAATAATAATCTCATGTTTTGTTACTAAGTATATTGTATTGGGTGTATATGTGTGTCTCTGTTGTAACTGTTTTTTTGTCTATCACAAAAGGAGCTGCATTGCAGCTCCACCCCTTTTTCTTTTCTCAAATACACTTTAGGGCAGGTCAATTTGACTTAGCAGTTCATAGCCATCTTCATCGAACTGCCAGCCGCTTGTCTTTTGTACAATGCGAAGAGTCTAGTAACCCCATCACTCAGTCTCAGTGTGTTTAATGAGTACTGCCATGGTATCGCTTGATGACCACATAAGATTCAAAATATGTACACACACAGTTCAAAAATTTGTTTCCAACTCTCACATGTACTTGTGGCTATACCTGTGCACTGCCCACATGCTCTATAAATGTGTGTGCACACTTTGAAAATGTGTGAGGGCATTTCCCACACGTTCCAAAAACGTGTGCGCACATTGCGCACACACTTTGAAATGCGCGCACACATAGCGCACACACTTGGAATTGTGCGCGCACACTGCGCACACACTCTGACAATGTGCGCGCACATTGCGCACACACTTGGAAATGTGCGCGCGCACTGCGCACACACTGTGGAAATGTGCGCGCACAGTGCGCACACGGCGCACACAGCGCGCACACGCTGCGCACACTTTTCTAGGGGTCCGCGCGCACCCACCAATTTATCCGCCGTAAACGCTAGCTGATATCTTCAATTTGCAGGTATTCGACGTCTAACTATGTACAGGACGCTGCCTCGCGCTTGCGCTGCACAGTTCAGGCTCGTAGAGGTATTTTCAAGCCGGCGCGTTGGTAACCGGTTCAGGTACGTCGCGCACCAGCTCACATGGCCCCCACCTGACCCTTCCACTGCTTCAAATACAACCATAGCATTGCAACCCACCGCGCGCCCCGTTGTTGCGATGCAATACGCCTCCCTGACGACCAGAGCGTGTGCGGGACCGCGGCGGCCAGCACCCGCCCGATTATGCCAGCAATGCGTCCCACGACCTCAAGAACACGTCGCGCGGGTGCGCGTACATCTATACAATGACTCCGTGGCGTTCGCAGTGGATCCCTCGTTTCTGGGCCGCTGGGCGAAGCTCTGGCCGTCCTCAACTACCCCGTCCACCATTTATACATTGTACGTCGCACCTATCCGCTCATACACACTTCTAATCGTTTCATGGATACCCCAGTGTCTGTAATGTACGTTTGCGCGCCGGTAATGCGAGGAATGGGTGAGATCGCCCTGTCCCACCCATGAGGGCCAGCAGCGGCATTACTTTCCAACCACTCCTCCTCCGCCGTCTCCAACGCGTCGCACACGTGTGTTAGCGTATCCCCGACCATTAAGAGGTGTGGATATGAGCAAGGATGCGCTGTGGATGGCGAGGAGGCACCTTAGCCGTCCCCGCCATAGCGTGCTCGGCAATTGGACACCGTACGCCCATCCTATCCGCTAGCGCACCTCAGTTACTAAATCTAAATGCTATAGATATGTACTACTTCGCGCGCGACGCGATCAACGCGAGAAACGAGGGAGATCGCTCCCCGCCAGCCAGGAGCCCCTCATCCCGCGCCCAGCCTCCCCAACCCCTCCACACCCTCTACATCTTATATCAGGCGCATCCCTTCTTCCCCAGGAACCCTCTCCATCCTCCCCAAACCCCCATGACCGCTTTCTCTAAAGATCGCACCTGTTCCCTGTCACCCTTACCGCTCCCCCGTTTCCTCCTCTCGTTGCGCACGGACGCTGCTGAGAGTACTCACTGAATGCGCAATCACAATGCAGTTGTTTTCTTAATTTTAGCATAATTTTTGGGACTGCAATGGCGGAATTTCGTCGACGTCGCCGACGGCGGCGACGACGGATGTTTGGCGGCGACGGTGATGAGCCCAAATGGGGTTTGCACCGTCAGGAACGTGCCTAGCGGATAAGTCTGACAGTGACAGATGACAGTTGCACCCCGTTGCGCATCACGGTGCGTTAAGCCCGGGATAAGGTATTTTGGTAGTAGCGGTAGCCTTGAGGGCTCTATATAACATCCCATGCTGCCCCAGTTTCTGTAATCGTTGTGGCTCTGTGGATTTCAGCGAGTGATTAATTTCTTAATGTTGCGGTCGCTTGTTCGAATCGCGCTTGCGTTGACTTTTGCCAGACTTGTGTGAACGACCGTTGCCTTTGCTACGTCGTGCTGTACTCGGCTTGATCCAACGTGGACTGTAACGATACATTTCCAGGTAGGAACTGGGCGAGTAACGTTACATGCCTTGCAAAAAGTGGGTTTCAAGCACGACCGTAATCTTCAATTCGTGGAAATGTACGTTACATTGTACACCGAACCTACAGCTGAGCTGTACCAGGCGTTGACTCTAGTTCAGATCATCCTATACAGCGGCTCTCCAGAAGTCATTCATCGTCTCACAAGATCCTGCGACATTCTGGAAGGACTCTTGCACTATCCTGTCGTTATGGAGGGTGAAATGGATCGCGGAGCCACGGTGCGAGCACGGGCGGGAGAAACTCTCAGCCTATTACGCGGTCCCACGGCATTGGAACTCCCACCGTCAACTCCTCCTCCTCCATCTTCTGCTGCGCAACCCCCAGAAATGATAGACTCTGGGCAGACTACAATCGGCTTGGCCTGGTGAAGGCAAGGGGGATAACTTGAAGGACGATATTCTTTGAGTATGTAACCATTATTAAATTGGGATATATAATATATCTGTCTCAGAAATTCTTGTAAGCGTGCTTCCATGATACAATCGAGTAGACCTCAAGCGTCGCCGCGGATGTTTCCGGGCGCTCGTTGCCCCTTGACCGTGACCGTCACCACCTTGTACGGTTAGGCTAAGACCCCGGCAGGTGTCCGGAAACTGCCAAACCCGCCGACCAGCCGGGTCCTTAGCTCTTAGCTTTGAAACTCGCAAAAGAGCAAAATTGAATATGGCCACCCCTGTCCTTAGCTTTTCACACATGTAATCATGTCCAATTGCTAAGGATTGGACCCTGTCTTAGCTTTCTAATCGATCAATTGTACTGTCCGGGTGCAATTTAAGGTTCTGTCATAGCCGGAGGGTCCCTGCCTTAGCTCTTTGCTGTTCGAGGGTGCTGCAAATATTAGAACCAGTGCCCTCCTCTTAGTATCCCAAAATGGAAAGCGGTCGGGGTGGATGCAAATCCGTTGTGAATGTTAAGGATTGAGCCCTGTCCTTAGTGCTGACCCAAAAACCGTCACCCAATAGTGCTACTACCACACTAGCACTAGCAGATGGTCTCCCTACTGTAACTCCCAGATACTGAATCGATTTCCAAAGGTTGTGGACTGCACTGCAGCAGATTAGGGGATGCACCCCCAGCGCTAGCAATGAATACAGTGCTCATGAAAGGGCAATTCCTTGGCAATTGTAATTCCAAATTTGCAGTGTTCGGAGAATGCTAAAGTGCAATAGGGATGTGGCGGCAGTGGTGCCATGATGCTTAGGAATGGGGTACCCTCCGAGACATTAAAACTTTGAATCATCCATATCGCAGTCTGATTATCCGTGTACGTGCAGCCATGACGATTTAATCCATACTGCAGCTTTGGGAATGACTTCCAGGTAGAATAGGTGTACGCTTGCAGTGCGGCGCTATCGGCTGGGGACCCAACACTATGTTAGAATTGATCCAGCATCTGATTCCATGCAGCGACGAGATTGCTGCTTGCTACCTGGCTTTGGTTTGCGCTATTGCTGTTCTCACACAAGGCATTTAGAGTGGATGCAACCGCATGTGGTTGTCTGTAAACTAGACACTACTAAAGCTGCCATTTAGCCACACCACCACTACAAAACGGATGTGCATGTTGGGGATGAAAGTCGATATGGAGACTTGCTAATCGAAGGTCTTCATAGACACTGACTTTGCATCAGGAGCACTACGGGACGCACTCCCTCCCTTAGCTTCTACTTCTCTGTACAGTGCTTGCAAAGACTTGTGGGATGCCTGGTTGCTGAAATGTGTCCAATTGACACTCCCATCTATGAGGGTATTGCAATGGCATCCCTCCTACACTGTTTTGTTCCACTTGCATGTCGCATAGCCTCGAAATTTGGTTCCGGAATTCGACTTTGGAACTCTGTATAACCGTACTTTCGAGGTATGTAGTCCTGAAAACATGCCCAATAGTCACAGAATAAGGTTCTTCTGGTGCTGTACTGTGCGATTTGGCCATGTTAGTGTTCCGAAATTCTAAAGTGCACTAAATATTCCACTCAGGTCGGCCATTTGATTTGTGCATAAATCGCACAGTCAGGCATGGTCTGGTGGGATGTAATTCAGGCTGCTAGGTACCCTATATTATAAGAGGTACTGTCTCGGTTGGTAGGGGTTCGAAATACATGTATTTCGAGCACTATTCACTCCCAGGGGGTGAGATTCAGATTCCGCGCATACTATCGGTATTCTACATGTTATAAAGTGTCTGTAACGAAAGCGCATGACTACAGGTGTACTATCCCTTGATCTACAAAGCGATTTGTCGAAAAAGCGGAACCAAATGTCGAGGCTTCCAGACTTGCATACAATCAATCTAGAATCCATTCAAGCGTGTCAGGACTGCTTCCCAGTCCCATGGAGCCTCTTTAGGTTGTTCAACGGATTCACAATATGGTCTACAGCATTCTGGTCCGGGAGTTGGGGTTCATCTGCAGGGCATCCACACTGGCCACACCTTTCTCAAGTAGAAATGCTATAAGTTTCCCATGATATAAAGGGGCTCTATGGGGCTGAATAACATGCCTGACACTCTTGAATGGACTTTAGATTCATTGTAGACATGTTTAGAAGCCTCGACATTTGGTTCCGCTTTTTCGACAAATCGCTTTGTAGATCAAGGGATAGTACACCTGTAGTCATGCGCT
>KV426062.1:65000-77006 GCA_001632375.1 Exidia glandulosa HHB12029 | reverse complement strand
TGTAGTCGCAATGTTTGATTCGGCACTAAGGACGGGGCTCAATCCTTAACATTCACAACAGATTTGCATCCATCCCGACCACTTCCCATTTTGGGATACTAAGAGGAGGGCACTGGTTCTAATATTTGCAGCACCCTCGAACAGCAAAGAGCTAAGGCAGGGACCCTCCGGCTATGACAGAACCTTAAATTGCACCCGGACAGTACAATTGATCGATTGGAAAGCTAAGACAGGGTCCAATCCTTAGCAATTGGACATGATTACATGTGTGAAAAGCTAAGGACAGGGGTGGCCATATTCAATTGAGCTCTTTTGCGAGTTTCAAAGCTAAGAGTTAAGGACCCGGCTGGTCGGCGGGTTTGGCAATTTCCGGACACCTGCCGGGGTCTTAGCCTAACCGTACGAGGTGACCGTCACCGGCAATTGCAAGCTCGCATTACGCATCAACCTCCTACGGGATGTTATCGATGAAACAGTCAAGCGCAGGGAAGTGCGCACAGTGTGTACCGTGGAGCTGGCGTCGGTCCCGCACGGTCCCGCACGACAACTGTGATTTACCGATGGACGTACAGTTCTTCCCTCGGCTTGTGCACGCCCAGTCTCGCGCTATCTCACCGGCAGCGGCCCATACTTCGCGCGGCTCCGGTTGGCTTGAATGTTGCTGGTTGTTCTTAATGCTGCCTCCCCATCCGCCCCATCCGACGCTGCCGTACTTCGTGCGCCATCCCCTTGACCTCTGGGCTTTCGATGCGGTACGAAATGAGTTCCCTCGTATCCATCATATTTGATCTATTGTAGATTGGGAAAGCTATTCTCACAACGGGATGGGAACGTCGAGAAAACCGTCCTCCGGCTGACGGACAACACAGACAACGCGCCAGCCATTGCAGACTTGGAATTGCTGTCTGACCGAAGTCACTCTGAGTACGTAACTAGCTCGGATACTGCGTGATTTCACTGATATTCGTTCATAGGCTCGGTCGCTCGACGATCGTCGCAGTCGTGGACAACCGTCTCAACGACGGTCCGCAGTATTGGCGAAGATTATACAAGGCGAGCCGCAATGGCGAAGGAAGCTCACTATGAGTTTGACATACGTGACCAGACCCTTACAACCGTACACTTTCTGGTGTGCAACGGATCTTCCGATCTAGTCACCGACCTTCGGGCGCGACACACCCGCATAGCGGCTCTCGACCAACTTCCTCCGTGTTGGGCCGGACCCCGAGACCGCGCTGATGACGTCAAGAGGCTGGCGGCGATGTTGTCCGACTTATTGACAACCGAACCGTCTCTTGCTGGCGCTCGCCGTCGTGCACGACTTCTCGCGAGCTTTGACGGCGCGATGATCCGTATGCCCCTCCGTC
The DNA here is from genome assembly GCA_001632375.1 of Exidia glandulosa HHB12029. NCBI lineage: Eukaryota > Fungi > Basidiomycota > Agaricomycetes > Auriculariales > Exidiaceae > Exidia > Exidia glandulosa. The sequence continues at coordinate 75,639 of KV426062.1, read as the reverse complement.
GTGATCCTTCTCAGTCTGACATGCAGCTGTAGAGCCAGCCAACAACCGCTGCGATATTTCCAGTCAAATCTCCGAGGTGAAAGCCGCAAGTGGTCTCACGAGCAGCATGTACACCGGTCTATACAACAGGACTGGGAGCGTAACGGAAGTGAGCAAGCTTGGTCAAGGTGCACACTCATCTAACCGTCTCAGGTTGCGATCAAAGTATACCGTTCGTCAAGCATCGTCCGCGAAACGGACACGACGGTATGCACCGTTATTCGGTAGCCACTTTCATACCTCACGCGAACCGCTTAGGGCTTCTTGAACACCGTGTCCGTTTTGGTCAATATGCGACACAAGAACATCCAACCGATTTTTGGCGTATATTTCGGTCTGTCACACCTCCCATCGGTCGTTTCCCCATGGTGGAACAACGGCGATATCATCACGTATCTTGCGACTAAAACCAATCCGCGCTTGACACGATTCAAGCTGGGAAGTGGTCGGTCGTCCTGAACTGCGGCGCGTCTGACGCAAGCTTTAGATTATCGAAGTCCTCATGGGACTCGCATATCGTGAGTAATGCGTCAGTCCGCACAGTTCTAGTGAATTCTCACCCAGCTGTCACATAGTCCACGAATATTCACCCACAGTTGCCCATGGCAACATTTGCAGCGTACGCCATCGCGTGCGGATGTCCTGAGGTGTCTAACCTGATGATAGCATAATGTTCTGATCTCGGACGACGGCGTGGCTCGCCTGGCCGACTTGGCGTTAATTCCGTTGTCACATCCCAATTCTCCAGGTCCAGAGCGTCTCCCAGTGAATCGACTCCGCTGGCTTGCTCCTGAACGGTCTCAGTCCGTGAAGATTCAACCGACACCTCAAGGCGACATATGGACTGTCGCATGCCTCGCTCTTGAGGTACGTCCTTTCTGGATCATGTCTAATGCGCCGACCGTGCATCATGTTCCAACCAGGTATTCAGCGGTCTCATCCCGTACCATTTCCTTTCGGATGAGCAAAGCATCCTGCGTGCCATTTCTCGCAGCGTACTTCCCTCTCGCAAGTCCGATTGCTGGCAGGAGGCATTTGAAGGTGGGGAACTCTGGGAACTCCTCGTCGAATGCTGGGACCCCAAGCCACTGCTCCGACCCTCGGCCTTCGCACTTCAGGGCAGTTTCCTGAACCTCATGGGCCGCAAACTGGCCGAATGGCTTCGAAAGCAAGATCCGCGGGTGGCGTTCAATAGCGATATTATGGAGGGCATCGAGTTCTTTTTCAGCACAGGTACGAGTGTTCACCGCGACGTGGAGATAATTCTTATCTTTCCATTATATAGCCGTTGGACGCCAGCAGTGGAAGGACATGAACCCGAGCGATCGAGGTCATTTCGCATTGATCTTGGTTCTGAACAGCTACATCATAATGTTCGCACCAGCTCGACGTCCGGTTGCTGAGCTCGGTCTGGCTGATAGCCAGGCGCGCGTGTTGGCTGCTGCATGCACAGCTCTGGAGTGTTCCGTTGCGGATACCTACTGGACCAGGCCGCCAATTACAAGACTGAGAACCTTTGCTTCAGTTCTGGCGTCCTCAACTCCTGAGCTCTGTGATCGCGTCATAAGTTTGACCAGCTCTCGTAAGTGCTGCGTCACTCGTCTCATTCATGTTTATCTTCCCTGCAGCATCGATTGCATCCATTACGACTCCCGACACCGACATCTCAGCCATCTCAGCTGGCATCAGCGGAATCGACATCGTCGTCGGCTACACCTCTGGCGCTGTGCATCGATGGATGCCCGGCTCTGACTCATCATCGTTCACCTGCACCAGCTCCGTCATGCCTCGCACACCTATCCAGGGAACAGGAAAATGCATCTCAGTCTCTCCCTCCACGGCGCGTGTCACTGCGTACGCTCGGGAAGACGGCGACATTTTAGTCATAGCTCTGCCTGGTACGGGTATTACGGCCGAGGAACCTCTTCCTCTAGGAGCGGGCTCTATCCGCGCCGTCTGTATATCGCAATGCGCTCGACGGGTGGTCGCGATTACCGAATACCGTCTTCTCCTATGGGACGCAGACTCCCAGATCATGTCCAACATCCCTGCGAGCGACTTGACCTGCGTGACGTTCTCTTCGGATGGACAGCTCGTTGCGTGCGGCTCGGGGGACGGGATTGTCTCTGTGTGGAACTTTACGCGACGGCTGAACGTATTCCGCTCCTCGGAGTCGCAAGGCCATACGAGTTCCATCACAGCGATTACATTCTCGAGTAACTCGCAGCTGGTCTTGGCTGGATCTAACGATTGCACTATACGCCTCTGGAGAGTCTCGACGGGCGAGCGGATAGAGAACGCCTTTGCCGGTCACCAGCGTGCTGTCACGTGCCTCGCGTCCTCGCTCGATGGCATCCACGCCGCGTCGGGCTCAGCGGACGGGAGCATAATCATCTGGAACCTCAGCACCTTCAGAGCAGTCGGCAGGCTTTGGGCTCATCGCGACACCTCGTTTCTCGCGACGTGTCGACACCCGCGCGGGCTCGGATTGAACACCTACGTTGGTGAGCCGGCGCACAAGTGCCACTCCGTTACCGCCCTGGCATACTCTCCCACCGGACGGCGCATCATATCCGGCTCGTCGGACGGTGTGATTCGATTATGGGACTCTACCGGCGCGTGGAGACGATATGATTCGACGTCGGATGTGTGGAGAGAGGACGTCGACATCCCTTGCGCGTTGATGCAGCGCCTGGCCATCGACATCCAGCCTGCTCCGAGTCGTATCCGTGGGGACCCAACAATATTGCGATAAAATTCATGCGACGAATGTACTCAGTACTGTATCCTGAATCTAAAACTATGTAAGCAAAGAATGCCGAATTCGAATGCCAGTCCCTAGATGCCGAGTACAGTTGCCATGCTGTTACTGCACTCGCATATTCAGCGAACGGGCGGCGCCTCATCTCGGCTTCTACGAATGGCGTCGTCCGTATTTGGGACACTACCGGAGCGTGGAGGCAATACGACGCACACGGCGGGCAAAAGGCTTGAAGAATGGCAAACATTCTTCAGGCGGATAAACCATATCGGGCCTGATATGCCATATCGGGGTGAAGAATCGAGACCGTTCTTCAAGGCCTTTGCCCGCGGTGGCATCGTCCTACATTTGGGGACATAACGTCAAGGTTGCCAACGCTCTGCTCGGTCGACTCATGAGCGATCTTCAATTCGGGAGCGGCGCAGATCTTCGTAGAAATACGACGTTGTTGCGATAAATCGCAATGAAAGTGGTTGACGCTCACTTGTATTGTAGAGCCAGAAGTCCAGCTGTGGATAGAAGGATAGAACTACGCTGCAGGTACACTATCACAGAACGTGTCCAGTACGCGAACGAGCGGGTGGTGTGCCCAGATGAGACTGGGCGCTGAGACTGGCCATGGGTGCAATGCCCGTCGTCTGGATTGCCCCTGCATCGCCAATTGGGAGCACAGAATCCCAAAGATACCGAGCTCGTGGGAGGGCCGGGATTCCAGACGCTGTGCCAAGAAGGGTGAAAATAAGCGCCGGTTCACGGGAGCCGAATGCTGTGCAGATTGGCAAACTTCTCAGTTCGTTCCTTGCCCAGTCCCGCCATCCAGCACCGCGTTTTGGCTCTGGCCAAGGTCGCAGAGGCCCCTAAACCTGTTCTGGAACGGCGATAATGGTTGTGGTCGACCTGGACGAGATTGACAAGGCGGAGGCGTCGTCGACGGCGCCAGCAGCAGCCGCGGACGCGCCGCCGCCGTACCAGCTCCATCCTGGTGCCGCGGCGCCGTTCATCCCGATGCGCTTCGCTGGGAATATCCAAAACGCTGGCGCGAGCACGAGTAGCTTGACGTCGTACGGCGCGGGCGGGTCGGGGTCGGCGTCTGGCTCTGGCGGGTCCGAGGCGCCGCTGCGGCACGCGCACTCGTTTGGCGAGCTCGAGTTCAATCCCTACATCCAGCAGCAGACTATTGCCCCGGACGCTCCCAGGAACGGACGCGGGCACTCGCTCGCGGCGAGCTACTCGCACCCGCTGCCGCCCGTCCCACCGCGCGCGCAGACGGACCCAGCGTTTCGACACTCGTACCATACAGGCCCGCACCCGTTCCCGTACCACCAGGTGCATCTGGACCCGCAGTTGCGCGGTGACCCGTCCATGCAGCACCCCATGTCGCCGGCCAGACGACACTCCAACTCGCCGCATCCCCAGCAACCCATGTCGCCTCAACACTTCTCGCCGCAACACCATTTACACCCTCCTTCGCCGTTATCTCCGTCACATGTCCCACCTCAACGTCCACCGTCCGCACAACGCCGACAATCTGACTCGCCGCGGCCGAGGAGCGTCCTCGCTGCACCACCAATAGTAGACCAACAACCACCGCCGTTGGAGAGTATGACGCCCGAAGCGCGTGCCCAAGAAGAAGGTCGACGGTATCATGAGCAATGTGCGTACAGCAGCACGTTGATTGTACTGAAATGTCCTTCGCGTCTTTGTCCTCGCCGCGCTCCCCATACCACCTTCGAATTCCCACTCCTCGTTGTTATGATGCGGTCTTGAAACTACGCGCGTTGCGGCACCACACACGCAGGCGAGCGCGAGGTTGTTCCGTCTGAATCGACCTGGCGCTCGCTTCGATCTGTGGGGCCGAAAGTGCGCACCTTGTCGTCCCACCTTTCCTTGTATCGTTGCACACAGACACTTCTCGCATTCCACGGCTCGTTCAGTCTGCTGACCCCGTCCGCGCGTTGACCGCCTTTCTCCTGTCCGTCTACGGCTTATTCTTCTGTGCGCCAGGCGTGCGCGCGCTGGTTGCCTCCTCCAGGCTCCAGCTCTAGGCTTCACATCCACATACTTCATTATCAACTTCTCGTCCTTCACCTATTCAGCCGTCTATTACATCCCACTACATTCACCCTGCATGCCACCCGTCGTGTCGCGTGCAATCGGCGCTCCTCGACAGGCACCTTCTTTCGCAAATCCCGGCAGGGATAATTCAATCTCGGCCCACATCCCTTTCCTTCCCTTCCTTCCGTCGCTCACTCCTTTACAGTACTCGCGAAATGCGCGGCAGGCGAACACGCGTCCTCATACAGCTACGGACCCGTCGGTATCATCTCGGCCGTCTTACTCTTCCCCATCGGGCTGATGTGTCTATTGTACGCCCCCTCCTCTCCCGTCCTCTCATCTCTGTCCTCACCGCTTCAGTATCGACCGAGAACGACGGTGCGCGAGGTGTGGAGAGCGGTTGGACGGCCGACGGTTGCAGCGCGCGCATCGATGAGTGCGGGAGGTGCGGGGGTTTCTCAGGCTGAGGTTGTACATGGACTGGAGGTTTCGGTCGGACGGGCATTCTTTGCATACATAGTTTAGATACAGGATACAGTACACATTCGTCGCATGGATTGGATTTTATCGCAATAGTGTCAGGTCCCGCTCGGAGCAGGCGCTGCATCAATGCGCATGGGATGTCGATGTCCTCTTTCAACACAACCTACACCGTCCGACGAGCCGGATATGATGCGCCGTTTGGTGTAATGGGGTGGCATTTGTGCGCTGGCTGCCCGACGTAGGTGTTCATTCCGAGCCTGCGCGGGTGCCGACACGTCGCGAGAAACGAGGTGTCGTGATGAGCCCAAAGCCTGCCAACTGCTTTGAAGGTGGTGAGATTCCAGATGATGATGCTCCCGCCCGCTGAGCCCGAGGCGGCGTGCGCTGGTGACCGGCTAGAACGTTCTCTATCCACTCGCCCGGCGAGACTCTCCAGAGGTGTATCGTGCAATCATTAGACCCAGTCAGGACCAGCTGCAATCTGCTCGACACTGTGATCGCTGTGATGGAACTGGTATGGCCTTGCGACTCCGAGAAGCGGGGGACGTTCAGCCGTCGCGCAAAGCCTCACATAGCGACGCTCCCGCTCAGTGAGCCGCACGCGACAAGTCGCCCATTCGAGGAAGTTGCCCCTACGAGGAGAATGTGACGCAGTTTACTGTACTTGCACGACCGAATATTCAGTCCATGTGACGCGTGACAGACTGAATAAGATCTGGCGATAATTTAGTTTTGAATTCAAGGCAACTGAATGACGTTTTCACACTGGTGAGACTGTGCAGAATGGCAGCAGGACCTCTTAGGTGTCGTTTGCATGCCTGAGAACGCCGCTCCCGACGCAGGGAGGCCTTTGTCAAGTGGTTTCCGCTGAATGGTTCCGTCAATTTTTGCTTCCGATGGACCTCTGAAGTGTGTGACGTCACGCCGATATAGTTCAATTCAGGTCGGCGTGTGACGCGTGACTGAATGTTCGGTCATGCGAGTACAGTATGTCGCTTCCAGGGATATTGGACAGGCATCGGGTGTCAGCATCCCATAGGAGAAGACGGTATTCCGTAATCGCTACCACCCGCCGTGCACAGTGCGATAGACAGACGGCGCAGATACGTAATACTCATTCGCAATATAATGTCACATCGAGTTCACGGTCAAGAGGCGGACGGGTGATTACATGGGCGTTCTTTCTATGTCACGTTTTAGTCTGCGAAGAAGCGTCTCCGTCACGTCTACTGCCTTCTCCCATACTTCTGACGAAGGCTTATATCTGTGCCATGCACCGGTTGGATCCCAGACGCGGATGACCCCGTCAGACGACCCAGAGATAAGTCTCCGACCGTCCGGAGACCAGGCCAGTCCAGTGACGCCGCGTGAATGAAGCTCTCCATCGTCACTGGCTGCCGCTGCACCAGGGTTGCAGAGTGTGAGCGGGGGGATGGCCAGCGAGTGGCACCACAGCCGTCTCACTGGTGTATGTTCCGTGAGGTCCCAAATGACAATGCTCCGATCTCGCGAGCCAGAGGCGACGCGAGCATGGACCGGAGAGACGGACAAGCATGTGACACCTCCGGTATGGCCCGTGAGGATTGCAATCGCAGCGCCGGTTTGTGCGCACCAAATGCGGACGTTGCAGTCTTCCGACCCCGAGATGAGGTAAGTCCCGTCGAACGAGAAAGCGACAGCCCGAATCTCGTCGTCGTGTCCCGCCAGCGGTCCAAGTGTTTGATCTCGGGACAATATGCTCCAAACCGAGATGGAGTGGTTCCGCATTCCGGCGACAACGAATGATTCGTCCCATGAGAACGCCACACACGTCGTGTCCAGCCTGTTAAGACACTTCAACGCGCGCGTCACCGGCTCCACCAAGAGAAGTCCCTGGCTCGTAGCAGCACAAGCATATGCGCTCGTTGGAGACAAACGAATTGCATCTACGAAGTCGCACTCGATGGTAAGCAGTCGAGAGTCGATCTGCAGATACTGCTTCCCCGCGGTCGAGGAGCCGTACACCGCTGCGACCATACCACACGGCGACACGTCGATACAACGGAGAGGCCCTGCGGCGTTGCGTACCCGAAAATTGACAACTTCGCCGAACCGCCATGACAGATCTGCGCCAGCCAGACATTGCGAGAGAGTAGATTCGTCAACAGCTACGATGTCAGCCATATCTGTACATTGTAAGCTTGAAAACGCAGGTAGCGAAGCGTACATGTGTGGTCAGAGCCAACGTTTTGCTGGACATGTAAAGACACTCGCCCAGTTTCGTACTGGGACTGTAACGACACATTCCAATTGCGTGCTGGGAATTGTACACTTGGCTATAGGGTCTCGCTTACGCGCGGAACCCGGAATAAATAATTTGGCCCCGTTCCGGGAAAATAAATATTTATTTTCCAGCAGGTTATCCAGCGGTGGGAAAGCGCCGAGGGGCGTCAGGGCCCTCACGTTCGTATCTCAGGGTCCTTCGCAAGCGTCCAGATTGGGATTTGCACGCGCGATGGGCCCTGGCAGGCACGGAAACCTGCATCAGGGTCCCGGGATATACATCCGGTGTTTGGTTCCTTCAGCAATCCGCATCACGCCCGGTTGCCCGATTCGGCTGCCCCGTCCGGATGCATATCCCGCCCGTCTGCCATTCGTGCTGCACCTGCGAGTGATGCATAAGGGTGGGCAGCAGGAATATTCACCAATAATTTATCTTTGAAGAGCAGACACGCGCGGTCGCGGGCATAATACTCGTATTACATCGCCCCGCCGCACCGCACCCCGCTGCGAATCCTCTCCTCCCCACCGCTCTAGGGACTACTCTACAACTCTTTATAGACTTTGAGAGCGTATTACTTACGCCTCACGATGTCTTATAATCAGCTAAAGCGGGGTAATGTGCCATCACGGCGATTTCTGGTTAAACCGTGAATTATACCTCTCCCATCTTGAGCGCTTAAGCTCCAGATACCTCAATACCTGTGAGCCCTGGTAATGTGTTCCTAATACCATATATTTGTTAGCAGTAAGTCTCCTTCCATTGTATCTCCTTCATCCATTGTGCCACCGTCCTGTATATAGACGTGTCGGACTCCTAATGGATCCTCACTTCTTGTCTCTCCCCGGTCGTGTCGCGAGCCGCTCCCGCGTCTGTGCTAACAATATTGCACCATGGGAAGCGTTGGTTGAGCGTTATGCTCGTTCCTTTCAGTTCCGTTCACGGAATCCTGTACTTCTCCTGTACTCCAGCGTCTCCCTCACTAAAGCCAGGGCTTCAAATTGTTACCATACATCTGTGCTGGTTCTCTGAGTGACACTCCAGTCTCCACACGCGCAGGAGTTCTGCGATGAGCTGGGCGATTGTAGAACAACCGCAACGCAACTCCAACGTGCATTCAAGCCCATACAATCGGACTAACACTTCTGCAGCATTATGGGAGTGTTCTGGGCTATATGAACTAGTACCCCATATGTAGTGGAGTGAGCGAGACTTCGAATTATTGCGGTGGTCAGTGTACGAATGCTCAGTTCACCTGCGCAGAGTCTGACGCAATAAACCTAGCGCTGGGTAAGATAACCAGCTCTTCAGCAGGTAGATAGTCTATTGAATGCTTGTTTAAGTTGCACTATACACTTGTGAGGATGGAGCTCAGCTCCTTGAACGGGCTAGACGGTAGTTAGCTTGGTGGAGATGAACGGGGGCACACTAGGACTCTCCTCTATGTAGAGACGTTGAACAGCAACTTCAACCACACAGTCCTCGTATATTGACCTATATATTCCTTTCAACCAAGTTTAGGATTGTGAGATAACCTAGAGTGAGCGTAGTGCGTCCGTCGGTGTGTTGCGCGGCTTAACTCCCTTCCACCACCATCGTCACCACCGCCCACGAACGGGTGCAGGAATCGAGTCGCACATCTGCAGGGCGTATCCAGGCGCTCATAGGACCCCTATGCGCTGTGCGCGCTCGCCATCTGTCCCAGCTATAGCCCGTCACTGGTAAGTCAACCTGCGCGCGCACGCCCGCACATCGACTCAGCCATGTCTCCTATGCGCTCTGGGGCCCGCCAGCGCTCACATGGGCACGTATATAGACCATTATACCTTGAAAGGTGCGCCCAGGTGCGCTCATAAACCCGCGGTTGGAGGTGCGCGTCCTTTCGGTCAGCCGGCACACCCACACGTATATCCACCGTAAAAGAGAGCTAATCGCTTCAAATTTGCAGGTAATCGACGTCTGTCTATGCATAGGACGCCTTCAGGTGCCTGCTCTGCGAGTGGAATCTCGTAGGGGTGATTTTCCTAGGGCGCGCGCACAACCTGGTCCAGGTACGTCGTGTGCCAGCTCATCCGGCTCGCACCTGACCATTCCACTGCTTCAGATACGATTCTAGCACTATAAACCCACCACGCGCGCCGTTGTCGCGCTGCAATTCGCTTCCCCGACGACCAGGGCATGTACGGGACCGCGGCGACCAGCACCAGCTCAATTACGCCAAGCAAGCGTCTCACGACCCCACGAACGTGTCGCGCGGGTGCGCGTACATCAATATAACGACTCCGTGCCGTTTGAAAGTGACCCCTGGTTCGTGGGCTGCTGGGCGAGGCTCTGGTCGTCCTCGACCGCGCCCGTTCGCAGTTTATACACCGTACGTCGCACCTACCCGGTCATACACAGTACTCATCGTTTCATGGATACCCCAGTGTTCATAATCCAGGTTTGTGGGCCGGTAACGCGAGGAATGGGCGAGATCGTCCTGTCCCCCTCATGAGGGCCAGCAACGCCATTACTTTCCAACTACTCATCCCTCGCCGTCACCAACGCGTCGCACGCGTGTGTTAGCGTATTCTCGACCTTGAAGAGGCGTAAATACAAGCAAGGATGCGCTGTGGATGGCGAGGAGGCACATTAGCCGTCCCCGCCATAGCGTGCTCGGCAGTTGGACACCGTACGCCCATCCTATCCCCTAGCGCGCACCAGTTACTGAATATACATCTTATAGATATATTCTATTCCGTGTGCGACGCGAAAAATGCGAGAAACGAGGGAGATCGCTTCCCGCCAGCCAGGACCCCCCATCCCGCGCCCAGCCTCCCCAGCCCCTCCACACCCTCCACATTTTATATCAGGCGCATCCCTTCTTCCCCAGGACCCCTCTCCGTCCTCCCCAAACCCCCATGACCGCTTTCTCCAAAGATCGCACCTGTTCCCTCTCACCCTTACCGCTCCCCCGTCTCCTCCTCTCGTTGGGCACGGACGCCGCTGAGAGTACTCACTGAATGTGCGATCACAATGCAGTTGTTTTCGTAATTTTAGCA